>KZ072850.1:85594-97251 GCA_002091845.1 Anopheles cracens | reverse complement strand
ATCCAATAAACTAATGGGATTCAAAACTAAGCAAGAGTCCTGCTTTCGAAGTATTCAAGATTGCAATTTTAATTTCAATTTGTGTCACGTGTTTCTGACAAATGATCAATATCCGAATAGCCCCACTAATGAAGCCATGCCGTGGTCGTGGTATTTGATTGGTTGACAGGTACATCATTTTGATGAGATATTTGTTCGTCAAATGCTATCTTGAAGATCATTATCTGATCGGGAGGAAGGTCTTTATAAAAATTGAGTATCAAATTTTGAAAAATAGCCAAATTTAAAAGATGTTCATTAAATGAGCAGAAAACTTGATATTGCCGACCCCTGAGCCTAGTGGAGACCGTCTGCCCAGTCGTGTTTCGTTTGATCGTAACCAGCTGTTTGCAGGCTGATATCATCACCATTTTCTGCGGCTGTTACGTTTGCATTGCATCTGGGGACTATATTTATAATTCATTTCAAGTGAACCGAACTTGATTCAATTTAAAAGTGTTGTTTTGAAGGTATTTTAAGAGACGCTAAAAACATTATAACATAAACACATACTGTCCACTCGAACAAAAGACATCCCAAATGATCTAGTAGGCGGATCCGCTAAGTTCAACGATTTTTTAACGATTCTTCATTTGCAAATCTCATCCCGGGCTCCATCCATCCGTGCCAGCCACCGTTCCGTTTTGTTTCATCCTACTGCTTTTTTCCTTCTTCTTCCACTTTCATACGCGTTTGCCTGCATGTCCTCCCAAACCACGACCCATCAATCATGTGGGCAAAATGGCAAAAAATAGCACCCGGGCGTCCGAATGTCTGCCAAACGACAAACGACGGTCTCCGGTCCGGTCTTGTCTCGAAGGCGCGGTTTCGGCGGGCTGGGGGACCGGAACGAGCACATTATTCGCGTTTTTAGTTCACGCTTCTCCACGGTGCCGCCATTTGCGTCCCGAGTGCCCGCTCTCTGCGCGAGAGTTATATTTAAAAAAGTGAAGCAAGTGCAAAAGAGCGCGTGTCAAACGTGTGAGTGATGGTATGTTATTTTTTAATTCTAGCAGCGGGCTTTGTACGTGGTTGCTGTTCTCGTTTTTTGGTACGCTCGTGAAGATGCCGACCGTGTCAGCTGTGATTGAAGGTGAAAAGATGAATTATTTCGATGGGAGGATCGTGAGGAAGCGACCTTCGCGATTGCTCCTATTCAGTTGGAAGGTGATTTGAAAAGAGACAGGAGTTTGTATAGCATAGGAGATCATTTCATATTATTTAATATTGTAAGACATAGTATCTAGCATGATTATAAAAGAATTAACAATCTATGATGTCAGTAGTAAGCATCGCGAAGAAGGAAATTCTGTTTAACTTTAGCTTAAGTAGACAGATCTAGACAGAGTTTGTTATCTCAAGTATCTGGAAGATCCCAATACTTTTTCCAATAACTATGGTACACATTCCTGTTCTATAAATACTCAAAGAATAGTTTTTGTCAAGATTTTAGATAAAATTTGCAGTATCTAACATCCAAACATTCGTCATCTATCCACTGGACGTACTCCGCCACTTATTCACACGCTTCCAGTAGGTCACGCGTAAAACAGGCGAAACTACTCGTGAAGCGGAGCGAACCGAAGCACAAAAAAAAAGCAAACCGCCACACACAAGAACCGCATATCCATCAATCGCTGCGCTCGTGTTAGCATCAGCCTCAGGTTACATCCAGCAGGAACCACAAACAACCCGGGCAAGGCGCGGCACGGAAAACACTTGTGTCTGTTGTTCGAAATTCAATCGTCGCACTCCACCACCCAACCAGCCAGCCGGAGGAGTCACGTGTCCGGGCCGGGTTGATCTGATTCAAATTCGTGACGATCGTACGATGCGATCATGTATCTGCCGCGCGTGCAATATTCGCCCACCGCATTCAGCTCCCGGGGCCAGGATCCTTCAGGGTTCGATAGCAAATGTATGATTGATGATGCTCACGGCACGGTGCGAAAAGTGCCGCAAGAGGTTTCTCCAAACATAACCAGCTCGCACAAAAGGCACACGACGTGCCGGGAGGAGCCACTCCTTAAATTGCAAAATCGCTGTCAGAGGACGCATCAAGCTTTCACCAGCGCTTGGGTAATCAACACCCAGCCGCACACGCATTAAAGCTCGATCATCACGTCATGACTGTCAGTTCGGGTGGCTAATGAAGGATTACATCCGGATCCGGGTGGTATGGGACTGCGGGCGGATGAGCTTCGATCGAGATCCCTTCGCTGTAAGTCGCAGAAATCGTTCAGCGCGAGAGAGGGAGAAAGGATGATGATAACGCTAATAATGATGATGGATGAGGGCCCTTCCTTCGGGGAGTCACGCTGTGCTGGAAGTCGTTTTACCGAAACGAAAGGAAGATGAATATTTATGCTTAATACAGTTTAAACGAACTTTTTCTCCGTTCATTGTTGTTTTCTTCAATTTGTTCTCCGCAGAAAAGAGGAATAAATGATTCGGAAGATTCATGCAGGACTAAAACAAAAACCTGCACGAGTGAACGTAAAGCCAGCGGATGCAAATCTGTCATGCTCCCTTCAGTCTGATGCAGTCTGTGGAGGGTGTGTCCAAGATTTTAGCATACAAAAGGTACGTTGTTTCATATTCATGCTTACATTATTAAAAACTGCGTGATTTACCAGAGCTGGCTCCAACGACCGGTTTGTTTCATTATAGTTTAACACCAGACGACGACGCTTTATGAAATGTTTGAGGTGGTAGTTTTGGATTGTTTCATGCTTTCAAATCCCAAGTGGAACGAATAAAACGCTCAACGAACATTCGACAACAGCATGGGGGTTTTAGATCGTGATGATAAGCGGCAATTAGATATGTATCAACACTAACCTTTACGAGAGGTACAAAACGAACTTAGCCATCCACTTAAGCGGAAAGATACTCCTTCCAATTTTAAGATAGCAAATGATTTTGTTTAGCTTCATTTTGTTTTCAAATTATGAAGATGATGTCTGTAATTTAGCGAATTAATTTAGCAAAAACAGAACCTAGATTACCAGATTAATTGCAATCAAGTAGACGTTTAAGATATCAATAGCCTGAGAATAATTGTAAAGATAGCTTTTATGATTAATAACTTAGAACCTCAGCTTCGATCTTGTTTTTCTTGAATACTTTATTACTTATTGTTATAATATATTTGAAAAATGAACAATACTCAACAAAAATTGAATAATGTTTTAACGTGAATTCATTCACTTTGTAAAATGTTTAATTGTTGATAAGAAAAAGGCAAAATCTGCCATTTTATTTTATTTTTCAAACTGTAAAGAAAGCTGATAATATGTGAATACTATCAGATGATAACTGATACTTATAATATAACAAAGCGAAATTAGCAACTAAAGTAATTAGCAGAGCACATGAATGTTGAAAAAACATAATATTTACATTGAAATGGAATCAATCGTTATAAAAAACACGAGCATTCGTTATAATTTTACCAAACCTTTCTTTTGTTTATATCTTCCAGCGATTCTTGCCCACCTGGATCCTGAATAAGCTACCATAAATAATGAATAATGTGTATTAAAAAAACTAAAAGCCTTTTTAAAATGGTTCATTTTGAATGGTCCAAGCGAACGAGCGTTTTATATACGTTCGAAACAGTGAACTTTACTACCTGTCACTCCATCAAAATGGGGCGAAAGGCAAATAACAGCAGGAAGCACCGAAGCAGCATTGAACAGAAAAAAAAGAACGCTCCTCATATGCAAATCATCATCGGGCTGCAATCATTCGGATTTCTCCTCCCCTCACCCTTATTCCCACCCCCTCCCCCTGCAGCTTCAGCGCATCGCAACAACGGAATCAATTATTCAACTCGCAGCGCTCGGTAATTTAGCGAAAAGTGTACGAACATGAGGATTTGTGTACCAGCTGCGTGCGCCACACGCCACACACTCTGCTCCACACCGGCCGGCTTCATCGGAACAGCACCCCCACCACGAAAACAGCCCTCCCCCCCGGGGGAGGCAAACGAAACCGAAACCGACCGACCGACCGACAGACCGGCCGGCCGGTCGAATCACCCCGAAAGTGGCCGCGGGGAAATCGAGGCCATTGAACCGTGGCCAAAAGAGAAAAAAGTGCTTTTTTGTGTGCTGCAGCTTCGCTCGGTACCTTCCACTGGGCCGGACCGTCTTTTCTTCTCCTTGGGTCACATCGCTTGAAGGTACGATGGGCAGGGACATGGAAAGTGTATCTTATTGTGACTAAATTAAAGCTCAACGTCATTTAAGTAGAATGAAATATTGCCTATTGAAAATATAAATGAATATAAACTTGAATTTACATTAGATTCAATGGAAAAATATTAAAAAATATATATAAGGTGTTTGATTACTGTCCACCACACCGAAACACCTTTTCGTTATTATAGTTAAGTATAATTTTAATTAGAGGCGAAAAAAGTAAAGTATAATTTAAGCAATTTAAGAAAGGATAATATTAAACAAAAAAACACCAACAAGGAATACAAGAAATATGAAAAGAATATGAACGAAGTTAAACTATTAGTATAGAGGAAAAGAAAACCAAAAAATAAACTAAACAAATAAGAAACAGAGAAGAAAGTTAAAAGAAGAAATCTACAAAAGAATCGAAAGTAGATTAAAGCATAAACAATAGTTCAAATATCACAAGTAAGAGCTGTACTTCACAACAAAATGAACAAAGCGACAAACGATCGTTGCATAAGTTGTGCCCTTCTGTCAAAAACTTTCGACACCTACATGAAAGCAAAAGTAAAGCGGGTGGGATGAGCACCAATTTCATTTCCGCTTGACATTCTCCTCTTCCTGCAGTTTGCTGTGCAAAAAGAAACAAAAAACCCCGTACAGTATGTGGGGTCGGTTTCGAAATGAAGTGCAAAAGTCCAGCCAAATCATCATCTTCATCAGCACCAGTCGGGGCTATGTGTGTATTTTTTAGTTCATTTCCCGGTGTCTCGGTTTGTTTTTTCGTTTGGAAGCGTTCCCGGCTGTCGGAAGCTGACCCCAAATGGGGAAAACAGGAAGGGAGAGAGAGAGGGAGCGAAGCCGAAATGGAAGACTGTTTTCCGATCGGCTAACGGCCCAACCGGCTCACCGGTTTGACCTCCAAAACAGAACCGAGCAAAATGGACGTCGTCCAAGCTGGGAGCAAACGCGGCAAAGCGAGTCTGACCGGGTTTTTGGGCTTTTTTTTATTAAGTTTTACCCAAAAAAAAAGTCAACCAGCCAGGGGACGTTTTCGGGCATGTCATCAGGCGCGTCTTCGCTGTCTTCTTCCTCCCCGTCGACCCATTCAAACGCGCGCGCGCGCGCCCTCGACCACGCTGGCACGGTGGCGTAGTGATTGATTGACTTTGAAAAGCAAAACCTTACCAACTTTGCCAACTTTCCGAACAGATTTGCCGAACACAGAAGACAGGCGACCGAACGGAAAAGGAAATTGGACCATCAACGTGCCGGCACGGGCCGGAGGAACCAGCAAAAAAAGCTCCGCTCGGAACCGGTTTGCCGATGCTCCAGCCTCCGCTCCAGGGCATGATGCGGCAAAGCTTCGCCTAAGGGCAGCGAAAAAACAGCCATCGCTGATCATCGCCGCTCGCTAACAGCTTCTGTGAGGGTGATTTTTTGTCCCGTGTGTGTGTGTTTTTTTTTTGTTCGTTTGTTTGCTTTCTCGTGTGGTACCGTGCGGATGACACGTTTTAATCGTTGGACCATGTATGCTCTAGGGGGGGGGACAAACATCCCAAGCTGATTGAAAGCAAGCAGATATGTTCAGATCCATGGTGTGGTATAGCTCGTCTATAGCTCAGTTTTTTACTGGTGTGTTAACGTATTTTTTATGTTTTTTCTGCACTTTTGTCGATTCTATAACATGATTATATACTTTTTAAATCCTTCATTGCTTGAATGCTTCGGAACATGTATTGCTTGTTGTCAAACTGTTTTATTACATTTTATTTTATGCATTTTCTAGATTAAAACCTCTTTACAAAAGTGATTTTCGTTTTGTTTTGTTTATTTTGCTGCAATCTGATATTGTTTTCATCGATTTTTAATTGTTTTGCACTGCTCCATTCCTTATTATTTGTTTAAACGTTTATGAACGACTAATTTATGTTTTTTTTCTATCATTTATGCAATTTGGAATAATTTGTATAACAAAACCATAACGAGACGTTTAGTAAGTAAAACTTCATCAAGTGATTATACGTTTGTTCACGCTGCTGTCCCATTCAACAATCCCTTAGGGCACGTGTCCAAATTGTGTCCAACCGTAAATCGCTCGCCATCCGATACCGATCTCCCGGTGGATGGTAAATCAAAATGACATTTTTTTCCTACTCATTTAATTTACTCGCAACATCGGGACAGTGTTCACCGTGGGCACGGGTGATGATTATGATTTTCGCTCCTACTGTGGAAGATGTTATCACGCTGGGGCATTTTGTGGCGCTTTTGGGTCGAGCGCTACCAACAAGGACAGGAAGTAAGATATCACGCTGGGACGACAGCTGGGTGCACCGAAATGAGACTGCCCAATGTTCGGTTGGAAGTCAATTTTGAATAAGGAAACATAATCCCATGCCCTCTCGGACCGATCGGAGCCTGCTGCGAGAAACGAAGCTTGTTAATGCAATATTAATGAACGATGATACACAATTTTGTAGGTTTAAATAGAGAACCGAGTAATGTAGCAAACTCGCGATTAGGATCTTGCTAGGTGAGCTCGAGCGCATGAAACAAAGAATCCGTGAAGGAAGTAACAAACGATAGAAGAAAAAAAAGTCTAAAATCAGGAATGAACCCACCACCTCATTGCACTGTAAGAATGTTCCACTGGCACTCCACCGAGAGTGGTGTAAATTATTCGTACCTGTGGAATCGGATTCCACGGTGAAGCGGACCGTTCCCTTGGCCCGGGGATGGCCGATAAATTTTCCCCACGTTTTTCCTTCTTCCTGTCAAGGGCATCTTGTTAACGGTTGTGGTGCGCCAGGCCAGACCGGGGCTGTTGAAATTTCGTTCGGTAAAACCGCGTGCCCCCCCGGCGTCTACGGCTGGATGCGCCAGAAAACGCACGCGAAGGGCCCCGTGTACGTATGTTAATTGGGAAATTTATGGCTTTTCTTTCGGTCGCCACCTAGCTCCGGGCATCCGTCCTGGTTTCGTTTTTTTTTTTTGGTTTAGGGTTTTGGGGCAGAAGCGAACCGACAAGAAAAAGGTACCGCTTTGGGAAGTAACCCGGTGGGTTGCATGTTCGCGAGTTGGGTTGTCTTGTTTGTGAAAACTTTGTGGCGTTTTTTTGCAGGTTGTTTCTTTTCTTTTTTACTATGGAACGTTTTCATTGCATGTTCTTATACAGAAAAAATTACTATAGTGTTGTATATGCATCTAGCAACAGACTCATGTTGATTTAGTTCATGTGAGATTTGTGTACAAAATAGTATATTTATCTAAACTGAGCCTAGACGACCAACTATGAGGGTACAAATATAATAAATGGTAAAAAAATAAATGAAAAATAATGCAAAATAATCGAAAAATTATGAAAATATTTAAAAATATTGAGAGCCAAAAATAGCAAGAACTATTCGGAAGCAGAAACATATAATCCGATATAAATTAAAAACAATTACAAACTTGTTTGTATAACACAATCGAAGCTTTGATAAAAATATGAACAAAAAAGTGTCAGCTGAGTCATGAAGAATGAAAAATAATGATGAAATGCTCAATCAAACTCAATCATTTAACATGAAAAAAGAACATAAATAAAGCAAGGATAAACATAAACAAATGCGAAAAAAAATCCACAGCATTGTCGAATAGAAAAATCCTCGGCAGATCCCATACCTTTTCACGAAATCACACAAACAATGCAAGACGAATTCAAAATTCGAGAGGATCGTCGATTCAATTGCACTTTCTCATGGCACAATCGCACAATGCATTCGATCCTAATGATCCCTCCGGTGCCGCGTCGGGATTTATCTCACATTCTTCACTGCACGGATGCATGTAATTTAATCGTCATTATAAAGCAAATCGTCTCGGTTCGTTCGAAAAACATTCACTAAAACCCGCCGAAATGCAGGACCCTTCATCGAACGCCGATAACCCCTCATCAACGAAAGCGTTATTCATTCGTGCGATCATTTTACGCTCGTTCGGAGGTGCTTCTGTTGTTACGGGCGGTAGACGAGGGAAGGCGAAGTGAAGCACATAAAAACAGCTCCTGGGCACATGCACTTGCCTTTTTATCGTGTTTTAATGGGACTGTCTTGCCCCGTACCTTGCATTGGATCGAACGAACGAAGCATCCTTGCATGTGCAAACGATTGTGTTTGCTCTGCAAAGAGTCTTTGTACAGTACCATCATGGGAATGGAAGGCATCCTCATCGATATGCGCTCAAGTTCAATTAAAAAATGCTTCTTGAGGATTTCTTTTCCTTCTCTCCATCGAACGAGCTTTGTGTAGAATCACTCAGTAAGAAAAAAGGGTTAAGTGCTGTGGGTGTAGTGTTGGTTTACGGTTTATTTTCTCACGAAGAAAGATCTCATTTGCTTCCAGAATTCTTCATTATGATTGTAATGACCTATTTCATTAGTAATGCAGCCACGGTACGATTGAACTCCGCTTGGGCATGAAAGAGAAATTTGATAGAAATTATTTTGCATAAATATTTCAACACCCTTGCAAACGAGGCATTGAATTATTAAGCTCCCTACACAATGGGCACCCTGTTTGGCCACACAAAAAAAAATGCAACAAGGAACATTGCCGTGCCACTGCACGTCCTTCGCCCCGTGGCAACGAAAACGGAACGGAACAGTATCCCTGCCCTGCTGGGTCGCCTTTCCAATCTCTGATCAAACAGACGGCTTCGTGCATAAATAACACCTCGGTGCATGCATACCTGCACGACTCGAAACATGAACCGCGGTCAAAACTGCAACGAAATGATGCAACGGTTCGTAAATAGCCTGACCCTGGGGGCAAAGAAACCGGGATGTGTATGTGTGTGTGTTTGTGTGCCCGACGGGGTGTACCTTGTGCGCGCGGACTCACTATTATCGATTATCACGAAACTGCCTCCCCGAGGAGCTGGCGTCATCTTCATCTGGCACGGCAACGGTTTTGCCTAAAAATATCCTTTGCGTGCGCTGCAGAGTAATTGGAGGCTCATTGCAGATCATCATCGCCAGCATGCAAGGTTACGCTCGGTGTGTGCAATTGGTACAATTTATTTCTGCGTGAGCCCTCGCGAGCCAATCACGCCCTGAACCGTGCCGTGTTTCGTTTCTTGTAAGGTTGTTTTTTTTCCTCCCCCTTGGGGAGGACGTCATCGCGGCTTCAGCATGACCTCGGCCACGACTTTAAGCGTCTCGTTAGCCGGATGAAGAAAGTGGAAGAGAACAGATTGGACCATTTGCCAATTAAAGTGTTGTCGGCGTGGAGCGAGCCTCTTGCGCTGCAAAGCAAGTCTGTCAGGTCTCTAGGAGATTTTCTGTTCGAGTCACATCCACAGCAAACCTCGTTTGTTACTTTTCAAACCTTCTCAAACGGCCTCCAACAAGTATCTGTTTTCTACATACATTTTACGACCGTATTATTGAGGATCTACCGTGAGCCAGTACGGATCGGACCCTTTACGTTTTACGACGACACAAGGGCCTCGGGACCGTCAAATTAGTAGCTCCTCAAAAAAAAACTATAGTCAACTCGGCTGGTCTGGGCGCTGACGCTTTGTGAGTGATTTACTGAGGCCATAGATCTTGGGCAGATTTGATCGCGAAGGTTTGTTGTCGTCGACCTTATTAGGACCCATCTTGATAGATTTTTTGCCTTTAGTTTGGTTTCCTTCACATTAAACTGTTCCAAATCCCTTACAGTATAAACCAAAGGTTGTTTTGTTCGATCGTTAAATGGAAACAAAACATTAGAAAAGATGTTTTATTGCCATGGGAAACGATCAAATGGCAGCTCAACATTTGGAGAGTTCTTCTCTCCAAACATTGAAGGGTCCCTGTACATAATACAACATCAGCGCACACTGGAATGCTATTGAGCTCCACAATTAACGCTTAATTCAAAAGAGACATATTGATCAGCAATTATAACGTTCAAGGTACTGATTGGTATAAAAAGGTGTTTTGGTATCAAAAACATCGAAAAACAAATAAAATCATATTTCAATTAGGTTATTTTATATTTTTGATATGCCTGTGAAGAACAGGTGATCCACCCAAGCACACGGACTAATACATACATGCAGTTGAAATAGAAAAAAAGATATATTCAGAGCACACGAGCTCTGATTTCCTCAATAATACATCAAAACTACCAAGCTAATTAATGTCATTGTAAGGTACGCTCGCAAACTACGGTTTTGCTATTTTTAAAACGAAGAATCCTTTCATGGCTTCTGTTTACTTTGTCCTCTAACATCGCGATCGCAGAAACCCGTCCCTATTTAGCACGTGGTTCGCCTGCAGCACTATTACCGTGCTCCCGGTGCTTATGCCTTACATAAAACATCACATAAGTACGGTTCGGCAGGGCTTACCGACATGAAAGGATAGTCGCTAGACGCCCACATTCTCACCGCCCGGGCGGATAATTCCACACGCCGAGCCTTTTGTTGCAACATTGTCGTACGACAAGGACCTCGCTTCAAAGAATCCTTTATACGCCTGCACTGCACTCTCGGCAAGGACCACGCTCCCGTCCCATTAGCGAGATGGCGTCCTAAAGTGCAAGTGCATTCGGCAACGGGAGGTTCCCGCTTGGCGAAGGTGCTCCATTATGCAAACTGTCCAGCAAAAAAACAAAACCGTCGCACTATTAGGTACCGAAACCACGTCCGAGGGTTCGCCACCTCGGGAAGGGAAAGCCAGCGGCCGCTCGCAACCCGGAGACACACCGATGCTTTCCAATTCGTGCTGTTTGGTGGCGCCGGAGCCGCGCACCGGGCGGACAATGGCAGAGATGGAGTCAGAAATCAGTAACTACAATGTTTGGCCGTAGCGTGTGCTGCGTACCGGCGCAACAATACGTGGCGCGAGAGCCATTTATGGATAAGTAATAGGCGGGAAAACAATGGAAAAGTAATACGGCGGTTGATGCGGTACGCCCGCAGGTGCAGGGGTCATGTTTTTGCCTCCAGGTTGCTTCAGGCACCTCCAGTGGGATTTTCCCCCTTTGTTCCCGGTGTACAGGATACAGTGATAGTCTGAAATATCACCGACGTATCTTATTTAATGTACTATTTCGATTAATTATTTAATAAATTAATTATTTTATGTTTAAGGAATATATTTAACGAAACTCTATTAAATTGGTATATTAAATTCAAAAAAATAATTTTCCATCTCAATCTCAATGGCATGGAATCTCTTTTATGACTATCTTAGGTTAGTTTGATTGTAATATATGTTATAGGTTGATAATTATTTTGATATTATTTTATAGTTGTGTCTTGTTTTTCTGTCAACCACTGTACTTTTCGTGTCGATGGAAGTCCCATTACATGAGTGCATTTGAATTGACAGAAACATGCATCAACCACAGGCACTACTTACCACCGCATCTGTCCCTGGTGGGATGGGAT
>KZ072850.1:74275-85584 GCA_002091845.1 Anopheles cracens | reverse complement strand
CATCGTTCCAGGTTGGCTGTGAGGTGAAAATTTCCCTTGCATCATATTTTTTTGCTCCACAATATGCATCGCGTTCGGTTCCGCGGGTAAAAACAGGAAAGGCAGTTTACTTTTGCCCGCTCCCCCGAAGGAATTTCCACGCAAACATACCGTGACGTGCAGTGTGCCCGAGGTGCCATACAAATGCCTCACTTTGATACACTTTGCAACAGTGTAAAATGCATCCAATTCAAACGAAACAAACGTAGCAAAAATGTACAAATACGACAACTTCCGAACCATCGTCCGGCCGGAACTACACAAGCGATCGGAGTGCTTTGTGGAGAGAAAAAAAACGTTTTCTTGCGAAATCGAACAGAGCCGGAACGGAAGAAACGCACGGCGAGCGAAATGTAAATAACGACATTGTTAAAAGGCTGCTTGCGTTCGGAAACCGGAACAAAAGGGATAAAAGGTAAACATACACATACACTAGAGGAGCTTTTGCACTAGGATCACGAGGATTTTGAATCCTTTTTGCGAGGTAGCAGATGGGATCGATGCAGCAGGGTCCAGATTTACTTACTGTCTATTAGATTGTAAACCGCCTTAGGCGAAAGAGTTGCATGCCGGATTTAAAACTCGATTCCACGAGGATGGGTTTGCTCTTTTCCAGCATGGGAAGAAAGTACTTCTAATTAGAGGATTGCTTTCTTATGTATTACTGTTTGGAATAATCGAACAACATGCGTTGAATGCTGCAAACAGTTACCATTGTTTAGAAGATCGAAATATGAAAAAAGATAGAAATTGACTTTGCATACCTCAAGACTTCTAGCACCCAGAACCTCAAATTAAAAGTCGAAAGATAAGCGCTCGCTTCCCTCTGGATGGAATAAAAATTAATAGCTCACACAAACCGCTCCAACAACGTACCGTATCTGTTGCATTGCTGTTTTCCACCTCGGACATCGGCCATAGTGGGTCTTTCGAAATGGTTTATGCATTCGTCGTTCACCTGGACGGCCGAAGGACTGGAACTGGTGCGTTTCTGTGTGTGTTCGCGGATCAGAAGTAAGCCTCGGAGCGGGTTGGATGGTTGTGATTATTCATTTCACCATACCAGCCACGCTAGCTTCAGCCGCTTTCCATGCGGGGCAATATGTTTTCCTCCACTTAAAACCGTGGCAGCGTGGATTGGCAGGTAGGTGGGTCAAAATAATTTAACTAATCTCAACGTATCGGCCTGCTGCTGCTACGCCACCGGTACGGAGGCTCCGTGCTGCGGTCCTGCACAACCAGCGAGGATGATGGGCGAGGGCGGCTGTGATCGAGTGGCTAACGAATCGGCCGGTGCTGCTTACTGCAAGTGGCTCACCACGAGAACTCTCTTGCACTCTTGCACTTCACTCGTTCCCTCGTTGGCGCTGCAACGGGCCAATCTTTCGACACGAACCATTCTACGGCCGGGACACGGTGGTTGTTGCATTGCGAAACGCACCCGGGAGTGCCATGTTGTCGGGCTCGGGTTGAAGTGTTTGAATTGAGCTTCGCGTTCCAAAGCGTTCGCTCGTTTCGGTGGAGCCCAACGATAGGAAATGGGCTTTGAAACAACACTGCCTACTTAGGTGCCAAATGTCAGATGTGTCAGGGTGTCAGCCAGAACGGACAGTAAGAAAAACATTGAACAATGTATATCGCGGCGAAGAATTGGCTTGGATTGGTGCATTTACTATCACTTCACAATCTATATTAGTTTGAAGAAATGAAGTACATTTGTTGTCATTACTTTGATTATCATTACTCTTACCAAAGAGCCTAAACAATAATAAAAAAACATATTAATTCAACAAAGAACCAATAAACCAAACCAAAACTATAAACCCCACTAAAAATAGAACAATAGAAAAGCAACAACATAAACACAAAGAATAAATATAAATATACTGATAACTGCATGATAATAATGATAATTGATAAAAGAAGTTGCAACATAACTTTAAATAGTGCCTTAAAAAGTTGAGTTTAAACCTTGCCGAAACCCTAAAAAAATGTCAAAAAAATAACAAATATTTCTCGATCTTTACTTTTCAACCGATACTTCATAGTTCATGAGACAACACACACATATGAATTGATTAACAATCATTGTGAAAATATTAAAAAAAAGTCATTGTTTGGCGCAATTTTCGTTTGAATAGCTGTAAATTATCATTTACAAGAATTTTAAATATATTTTTGATGATTTTACATAAAGTAATTATGAAAGTTTACGAATAAGCACAACTTATTTCAACAATTTACGATATTCTTTAATGAAAGAATAAATCAGAGCTAATAACTTGTCATTTCAATTCAACGTTTTAAATAAAATGTATAACTTCTACGCTTTGAAACTTAAACAATTACTTAGTTTCTGAACGTGTTTACTCACGCAAACACACACGCAAGCCGGTATGTATTGTCAGATGTTTGCTTTGCATTTCCGAAATAAACCCCCTCCATCGCCACTGATCCCATTGACAGAATCCCTGGAAAATCGGCTGCTTCTTCATCGCCCTTCAAGCCGCCCTTCTACTACACTTCAAACCATTGATCTGTTATTAAAGGCTCATGCGAAAGAAGCAAGCAGGAAAAAAGAGGAACGCAGCGTGGAAAAGAAATTGCCGATCCTTATTTGTTGAATTTGCTCCCCTTTTTCATTCCGGGAAGCATCCAACACGACAGCGCCGCCGAATAAAACAGAAATCAATCAATCCCTCTTATTTGCCAGCTTACACGTCCTGCCAGGCCCACTCACACACACACACACATGGGTGCACGTGTGCCCGCCCGAGCTGCCGTGGAAACGCGCCCGCTTTCGTCTTCGAGGATATTTAAATAAGCGGGCTACTACCGGAAAGGACAGCCGGTTTGATGAGCGATTGACAGATTTCAAAGTGAAACTGATCCCTTTTTAACCGAACGGGACCGAATCGGATGGGGAGGCTTGGAAGGCACTGGCACGGACGCCACGGAACGAACGGAACGCAAATCCCCCACCCGCAGTAAGCCCGGCCAGGCTCGGTTCCGACCCGGCTGAAATGGAAAGGAAATTGATTTCAGCTTATTTCAGGGGATTACAGTCGATGTAGCTCCTTTTCTCTTACCGATACCTTCCAGCAGACCGATGCACCGATGTGAAGGATCAAAGTAAATGGATATGAGAAGAAAGGAAGCAGCTTCCGATAAAAGCTTGCCTCGCTTAGGAAAGGATTGCTCGTTGGTCATTTGACTAGCGACGAACTCCGTACCGAAAGCCTCTAAACGACCGGAAATAGATCGAAGCTCGTAATGGGAAGCGATGCAGGCTCGTGCAACATGCAACATGCCCCTGCGAGTCGAGAGAGAAAGAGACGGCGGTTGCTCTTATGATGTTCCTTTAATCATTACTAATTCCCATCTCACGTCTCGCCAAAAGGACAAAGTTGCCATGGCTTTCATCCTTCCCCGTCTTAACATGTTTGCGTTTACACGAAGGCACGAAGATTCACTTTGTGTAATGCTGATGGTACTGCATTGTAACTGTGTGTCCTCGTTGCGAGCCATACAGTAATGAGCTACGTTGAGCCGGGAAAATGGCAGTTGCAATTCATTTGTATTAAGAGCAGCAAGAGCTCCAGCTTCGGGATTGAATTGCTTTGCTTCATGGTATTACTAGCCCTGAGCAAGTGCTTACACAGCGTACAAGATTTGCAACATTGTCCTTGTGAGCGGAATACATCCTTTCAATGGAAACAAGTGTAAAACAGGATTGCAGATCTATTTACTAAAAACTCTTATTTTATTTTAAAAAAGTATCTACAAGCTATCCTTTTTCAGTCCATTCTTACACATTTTTATTTATTTGTTTCACAAATGAGGTTTTGCACGTATAATAAATAATAATAATCATAAACAATAATAAAGAATAACAATAAACAATAATAATAATAATGTAAAAACAATAATAATTATTATTGTGTATCATGTTCTCAAAATAACTAAAATTGAAGAATTATATATGAACTTATTAAAAGAAAACAAACAATATATACATAATCCTTTACACTATGTTGAAAATTTTGATAAAAACTGTTTAAAGAACTACAAAAGAAATCAGTCACAAAGAACAAAATTTCAGATCAAAAAACAAAAACTTTAAAACATATTTCAACAACTTTTTATTGAAATCAACTCATAATCATAAAAACTAATGTCAATCAGTTGTCAAAGAAAACTAGTCATTCAAATTTTAAGTTGATTAATCTTGAAACATATTCTAAATTTACTTGCATAATAAGATTTATTTTTTACTTCACATTTTAGTATAATAAATCTGTTGTAAATCTTTCAACAATTTGACTTCTGTTCTTACGTTATTTTACAGTTCCTAAAAATCCAAAAATTCTGACAACTTTGTTTCTTTTAAGAATTGTGCGGTTTTTCTTTTCCGGTAGCTCCCCGTTTTCTCTAGCTCTTTGTTCAAAATGAACTGTGCTGAGCCCGATACTCAACCTCTTGAGCTGTTCTACAACCCAGATCCCCACCCACGATTCCCCAGGATATCCGTCAAACCATTCATTCTCCCATGGGTTTATCCAGTTGCATCACGACCGACCGAGGAAGGGCGTGAGTTTAGCACATGAACACGCCGAAAACAGTAACAAAAAGAAGAGAAACCCAAATCAAAACGCAACTGCACTGAAACCGTTGATTGCGATGCACACCCTCGGGGCGTCAAACGTGAAGGGAGCTTGATAACCCAAATCAAAACGCAACTGCACTGAAACCGTTGATTGCGATGCACACCCTCGGGGCGTCAAACGTGAAGGGAGCTTGACTTGGCTGAAAACAAAACCCCTCGGTGACTTTCAGCGCGCCCGGAAACCGCTTGCAGCACGGTCGAAGCCGTGACGCGAAGCCGTCCGGGAGTGGAACGATTTGTGCAGTTCCACCTTTTTGACCCCACGCTGTCCCTGCCACGAGTTCGTACTGACTACAAGCACACGGAGCGCGCACACACACACAAAAGCTGGTCACCCTTTATCCTTCCGAAAGGACATGCTTCCGACACTGCACACACAACAAACAGTGTCAACATGGTCACTCATCCGCACGCCGGAAGCAGGACGCAGGCAGGACGATGGGGACCGTACTGCGAGTGCAATAAAGAAGCGGTGGTCTGCCGCGGGGGTGGCGGGTGGGCGAAACGCACCCGCGGGGTGGTGGTTTGATAAGTGTGAGTAAATGCTTTTACTTTGC
The DNA here is from genome assembly GCA_002091845.1 of Anopheles cracens. Taxonomy (NCBI): domain Eukaryota; kingdom Metazoa; phylum Arthropoda; class Insecta; order Diptera; family Culicidae; genus Anopheles; species Anopheles cracens. The sequence continues at coordinate 80,322 of KZ072850.1, read as the reverse complement.
GAATGCGGGAAGTTTGATATTTCGGCACGCCATTGCCCCGTCGTGGGGGCATTTTCGCAAGCACGTGGGTTGGTTGAAAATTTCTGCAGGTGCCAGGCCTGTTTTGTGTAGTAAAAAAAATGTCTAAAATCACATCAGAATCGACGACTTAAAGCGAAACATCCATAGACACGTGGAAATGTGTTCAATGTGCGAAGGAATAGAAGGAACAGATAATTATACTAAAATAGGTTAAATACATGGTGTAAAGCAAGAGTTAAAAGTGCCATGGAATCAAAATAGTATTTCTTAAAGTAGCACATTGCTATATTGCATGTTTTGTCTGTTCATTACGGGAGTTTTCTTTTCTTATGCACAATTTAATTATATTGTTCTTCTTTTCTCTTACATTTGCGTAATATTCCTGATATTTTTTATTATTTTCCAGTATTTTTTCTACACTAAACAACATTGTTATTTAGGACCTACCATGTTTTTCGCTTAACTCATGTATACTTTACATCAATTTGTGTAGATGTATTTGTTTTGTGTATATGTTTATTTTATTTATTTATTTATTTATTTATTTATTGGATTATCGACCTGGCCGTATTGCTTGTTTTGTGCATATGTATTATCCAGAGTAATTTCATTTTTTCTTAAGTAAAGTGTTTTAGTTTTAGTTTTAGTTTTAGAGTTAAAGTTGCTTGTTTTGTGTATATGTATTATTCAGAGTTCTTTCATTTTTTGTTAAGTAAAGAGTTTTTTTATTATTATAGACAGATGTAACTTGTGTGTAGTGCGCTTGTGTGTCTACGATGCATCAATGAAGTTTTCTTCATATAGAAGTTCGAGTTGTGTTACTTACTAATATTTTACTTATTGTTTACTCTAAGCTTGTTTCTGTTAAGTATTTTCGGATCCTAATTTCATGTTAAAATAGCTCAATATTTTACAAAAACTTAACTTAAAGAGTTCATTGTTCACTTCCATAACCGCAAGACCCGGTGACTTTCGCATCAGCCCTCGAAACCTGCGCCCGGTGCACCCGGGAAGCAGCATGAGCTCGTGTCCGGGAAGGCCTCTTCAAACCACTTCAAACCGGGCACTATACAGCAATTGCAGTAGCGCACATGCTCGAGCACACCCGGGGCCGATGAAAAGCCCCACATCGCGCACAAATAGAACCAGAAGTGAAAAAAAGGGCAGGCGAAAAAACACACCACGGCCAGCCGACACACGCACCACGGCAAAAGGCTCGGCCCCGGCAACAGTGCTTCATTTACGTGCCTTTTATGTTGTTGCACCTCGGCAGGCCGTTCGGTTTCGGAGTTTGGATTGCATAAATGGGGCCGCCGGTGAGGGCCCTTCTTGGGGCTCGGTCGTCGTAACTGCATCCATCCCGAACGACGCTAGGCAGCTGGGGTAAGAGGCTCAGCAGCCAGGCGACCGTGGCTCTGTTGCTAGGCTCATGATAAAGTGCACCTAATGATGGCTGCGACGACGACGACGACGACGACGACACACCCTTCTCACACAGCACGGTTCTACTGCACGGGCATTAGAACGGGCGAAGAGCGCTGCCCGTGCGCTTAAGGTACGTGCAGCTAGCCGGGCCAGCATGCAACATGCACAACTGCCCATGGGCGGTGGGGTTGGGTGGGGCCCGGGAATCGATCCGGACGAACAGGTCCTGGATCTTTTTTCAAACATATGAGGTCGTTAATGCTCCATGTACTTAAATTATTCCCCGATTGTGTAATGAAGCATCAGATTGCATTTCTGTTAGACGCTCTCAAAAACTCATTATAGTTTTTCTTACGATGAAGATGAAAAACGTGCAACTAATGAACAGACCACCCCGGGTTTCAAAATTCCAACATAATTTCACACCCAATATGGACAATTACTATTTGGGCTTCCGATATTTTTACGACTTTTGTCCTGCTATCGTGGGAAACGTCAACTGACTAAGAACAATCATTCGATGAGTAGAGTTCTTTGTTTCGTATTTCGGCTCAAAAACACTTCTAAACATCAAAATTTCATGCTCCGTGTGGTGAGTTCGGCCGAACACGACACGATTGCGTCAAAATTCGTCACACGCGTTTGCGTTCGGTGCACGTTTTATTTATTCACCCGACAGAAGCGTTACTACTCCCCCGCCCAAGGAAGTGTCACGCATCCGTGTGAGGCAACGTGATTTTATTGCTTCCAGACCCTGCCACGCTAAGGAAACTCATGCGAAAGGCCAGTCCGGGATCGGATTACACAAAGAACCGCCTTCATGTGGTGAACACCCAACCGTGAGAGAGAGAGAGAGCGGAATGGTGAAAGATTTATGCGAACCAGAAGAATGTGCGTAGCGTGAAATTATACTCCGATGCTGCCACCGTCACCACCGCCAAGAGCAAGTAGCATCGTCATAATTCGTCCATCCTCCCAGCCGCGCTCGTTCTAATTATTTCCGTGCGTCCGAGAAAACGTGCGTTCGATTTTCCCAACCCAAGCGAATCGGCCGCTCGGTGGGTGACGCTGAGAATGACATATTTCCCTCATGCGCACGATCGCACCGACCGATCGTTTCGGAAGATCGATGGTCGGAACGGAACCGTCGGTGGTCGGTTCCGGTTGTTTTCGCGTTGGTCTGCGTGTTTGTGTGTGTGTGTGTGTGTGCGTGAGACTTAATTGGAAACTGGAACCGAACGGTTTCCTTCAGTTACGGGCTGATTTCTGCTTCGGAATCAATTAGTCACATGCGCGCGTCGGCAAAGGGCGAAATTAGATTATGCTCCAGCTGATGGCAACATCGCCTAGTGAGGATTTGTAATTCGGCCCTTCAGCCCTTTCGCAGCAAAATCGGAAGCCCTTTTTCTTTGCGTGGAGCGTAGAAGGAAAAAAAGAGCGATACATACACACAATTGATGTTTCTTTCGCGATCCCATAAAACGCGCACACTCACTTGTTTTTTGGCTCACAAAACCTTTCACACGCACACTAGTGCACAGTGGGCACTTTAGAATAAATATCGCGATCAAAGAATATCGCGTGTAAACATGAAAATCTCGTAGAAAAACTTTACTAATCAATTATTCAATTAATAGCTCTAAAAGCTTTAGCAATTGGAAGATTAAACATTTTAAACACTTATAACTTTGAAAATTTGTCCAGTGGATCCCTAGTTGAATAAGTCGCGATTTTCTTGGATTTTTTTTTGTACTTAAGCTTGTAGTTTAAGTAAAACATATCAAATAAGTCCAAACGCAAAGTGAACATTCGACTTCCATCCCACCTTATACTCACTGTGCATTTGGGCGAGCATCGGACAAAATAAACAAAATAATTATGCTGCCCGGGCACCCTCGCGCTGCTGTTCCGCGAAGCGAAGGTGGGCCCGGGCCGAAATCAATTTGCTCCGCACGCTTTATTGCTCATGCATGCCGAAATCGATCAGTCATCATCAGGCAGCGCAGGCAGGCAGACAGGCCGCTTCCTTGCCGCGTATCGATTCGCTTCGATTGCGCCCCAACCAAAAGGGACAATTTCGGGCACGCTGAGCACTGACGGGAACTGCAACGGCCAAAACGCATCGCACGGTTTCGCGGGTGCTTGATTTGGGGCTAATTTGCGTGCCCGAAACGCAACGTACGATTGATTGTGTGCCGGGTTTGTTTCGCTCGCAGGCGAATTGGTTCGTTTCTTTTCTGCGTCGATCGAGAAGCTAGTCTTTACTTTAGAGCCCTTGTTGGGTGAGATGTTTTTGAAACGTATTTCTCACGTGTCTTTTTATCAATTTTGAATATTACTTCTATTTGGCCACTGTCATTGCCATTTTGTTTACTTTTTATGTGATTTTACAGTTTGTTTCTCTCATCTTAAAACATTCTAAAGTTTCAACTTAATTTTACAAACTGCTCTCTCTCTCTTTCTCTCTTTCTTTTTCTCTCATTCTCCTTATCTCTATCTTGCTACTGTTCTATGGTTTAAAATCTATTTTGTAACGTTTTGATATATTGTGAATGTTTTTGTTATTTTTATTATTTTATATTTATTTTTTTACTCTTTTCGATGTCGTTTTCAGTTTTTTTATTTTTTTCAGAGTTTTTTGTTGTTTCGAACGAATTCGCTTCTCTTTTCCACTTTTGACTTTCTGTTGTTTACTTTCTGTTTGTTCCGTTGTTTACTTCACAAAGCTACTGCTTCCTTCTTCGAAAGACATATATTCTTCCGCAGTGCTTAGTTCATAAGTTCATCATAGTAAAAGAACTTAATGGACTACATTTTGTTTTACATGATAATTGGAATGAAAAGAAGTTACAGGAAACAAAATTAAAGATATCAGCAATAGAATGAAACGAAAGAAAACTAAACTGAACTAAATTGATCAAACAAACAAACCATTTATGTAAACATGGAAACAACACCGGCACAACATCCACCGAATTCCAACACCGAAGCTGTCAATTTCCAGTCAGTCCGGCACGTTCGCGTTCGACGATGCAGAACGAACCGTCGTGTCGCACCGGAATCGATCAGACGGCCTCTGTTGCCTCTCTCGAGGGTTCCACCCTACAGTTTCGGGGGACCACCTTTCCCGTGACTTTGAGTGACTTTGGGATACCGTCAAATCTACCGCCGGGGAGATGTCTCACTTCGTTCCGCTTGAAGCGACCCTCGCGGCAAAGGCAAACACATTACTCGTGGTGCGGCGTATCGGGAAACGATGGCGATTCGATTCGCGAGGTATCTCCGGACGCAGCGACACGTTTGGAAGGTGTCCAGCAAATCCATTTCTCCCCGGTTTCGGATTCGAAACTGAAACTTCTGCTGCGGGTGGGAACCAAAACACTACTTTCCATTTCCTCAACTCCACTATTTTAGCTAACAAACACAAAACGATCGCTGTCTATCTTCGGAAACATCTCGAGACTGGGTCGTTTCAACGAGGAAACCAGCTCCCGGTTGTCACTCCCCCATTCGCTCTTGCTCGTGTTGCGAACGTTCGCAGTCGCTGCAAAGCTTGCCTCTCGTATTTGCTCTCTCGAGCCGGGCCGCCAGGAGAGGAGGTTTTGCATTAAACTAGGTCAGTTTTATTAGCAACACTTGACTAGTAATAAAATTAATGAAATAATCATCTCCCAGCCACCCCTTGGCACACTCCCTTGGGGTGGTGCCCTCCGCTAAATTGCATACTGCACCCAACTGCACTCCGGTACCCGGATCGAATATTTGTGTCGAATGCAATCGAATCGATAGAAATCAGCGTCCGACATTAACCCGCACACACCCACTCGAGCTAAATGAGCCGCTGACAGCTGGTCTGGGCGGGTCGACGGGACGCGGGGGACGGCACCCGGCACGGTGCTTCTGGATTCGTTCGCACTGTTTAGCGAATGCGCACCGTGCGACGTTGAGCGGGTTTTGCGGTTGCATCTCGGCGGCATTGACGTCATCTCAGGGCACCCGATCGGGGGGGGGGGATGTCTTTGAGTGTGAAGGTTTACGAACATCTTCCGATTGGTAAGTTTTTGTGGCAGCTTAGGATCCGAAGAACATTGTGAACTTTTCGGATTTTATTGATTTTTTCAGTACTTATCGTTTAAGTCATTAAAGTAGTTAAAGAAACTTAGGGAAATCAAAGCATAGTTATAAAATGTCTTCAATAAATGGTCATTTTAAATGATATGGAGTAATTTAGATTAGCTATAATAATTTAAATATTAGCTAAATATAATAAGGATAAACTTCAATAAAGTAAAAAAAATCAAAATAAAACACATTGCTTCTAAAGAGAAAAATTATTTAAAACAAAATTTAATCTAAATTTCAAGGGTTTCTTCATGAACAAACCAATAGATGGTTTAAAAAAACACCCAATTTAGCCAAAACTATAATAAAAAACATTCCACATATGTGCCCATCTGCTGCCGAACCATTCATCGATAGACCTTCTCCGATTACGATGCATCCACCAAAAAAAAACATCCTCCCAATCCGATCAAATTATCCAATGCCATTAGGAAAGCATGACTAAACGGGTCAGTATGCTTTTTTTTCTTCGTCTTCCG
>KZ072850.1:54915-74265 GCA_002091845.1 Anopheles cracens | reverse complement strand
GATGTTTTTGAAACGTATTTCTCACGAGTCTTTTTATCAATTTTGAATATTACTTCTATTTGGCCACTGTCATTGCCATTTTGTTTACTTTTTATGTGATTTTACAGTTTGTTTCTCTCATCTTAAAACATTTCAAGTTTCAACCAAATTTTATAAACTGCTCTCTCTCGCTCTCTCTTTCTTTTTCTCTCATTCTCTCTATCTCTATCTTGCTACTGTTCTATGGTTTAAAATCTATTTTGTAACGTTTTGATATATTGTGAATGTTTTTGTTATTTTTATTATTTTATATTTATTTTTTTACTCTTTTCGATGTCGTTTTCAGTTTTTTTATTTTTTTCAGAGTTTTTTGTTGTTTCGAACGAATTCGCTTCTCTTTTCCACTTTTGACTTTCTGTTGTTTACTTTCTGTTTGTTCCGTTGTTTACTTCACAAAGCTACTGCTTCCTTCTTCGAAAGACATATATTCTTCCGCAGTGCTTAGTTCATAACTTCATCATAGTAACAGAACCTAATGGACTACATTTTGTTTTACATGATAATTGGAATGAAAAGAAGTTACAGGAAACAAAATTAAAGATATCAGCAATAGAATGAAACGAAAGAAAACTAAACTGAACTAAATTGATCAAACAAACAAACCATTTATGTAAACATGGAAACAACACCGGCACAACATCCACCGAATTCCAACACCGAAGCTGTCAATTTCCAGTCAGTCCGGCACGTTCGCGTTCGACGATGCAGAACGAACCGTCGTGTCGCACCGGAATCGATCAGACGGCCTCTGTTGCCTCTCTCGAGGGTTCCACCCTACAGTTTCGGGGGACCACCTTTCCCGTGACTTTGAGTGACTTTGGGATACCGTCAAATCTACCGCCGGGGAGATGTCTCACTTCGTTCCGCTTGAAGCGACCCTCGCGGCAAAGGCAAACACATTACTCGTGGTGCGGCGTATCGGGAAACGATGGCGATTCGATTCGCGAGGTATCTCCGGACGCAGCGACGCCTTTGGAAGGTGTCCAGCAAATCCATTTCTCCCCGGTTTCGGATTCGAAACTGAAACTTCTGCTGCGGGTGGGAACCAAAACACTACTTTCCATTTCCTCAACTCCACTATTTTAGCTAACAAACACAAAACGATCGCTGTCTATCTTCGGAAACATCTCGAGACTGGGTCGAGGCGTTTCAACGAGGAAACCAGCTCCCGGTTGTCACTCCCCCATTCGCTCTTGCTCGTGTTGCGAACGTTCGCAGTCGCTGCAAAGCTTGCCTCTCGTATTTGCTCTCTCGAGCCGGGCCGCCAGGAGAGGAGGTTTTGCATTAAACTAGGTCAGTTTTATTAGCAACACTTGACTAGTAATAAAATTAATGAAATAATCATCTCCCAGCCACCCCTTGGCACACTCCCTTGGGGTGGTGCCCTCCGCTAAATTGCATACTGCACCCAACTGCACTCCGGTACCCGGATCGAATATTTGTGTCGAATGCAATCGAATCGATAGAAATCAGCGTCCGACATTAACCCGCACACACCCACTCGAGCTAAATGAGCCGCTGACAGCTGGTCTGGGCGGGTCGACGGGACGCGGGGGACGGCACCCGGCACGGTGCTTCTGGATTCGTTCGCACTGTTTAGCGAATGCGCACCGTGCGACGTTGAGCGGGTTTTGCGGTTGCATCTCGGCGGCATTGACGTCATCTCAGGGCACCCGATCGGGGGGGGGGGATGTCTTTGAGTGTGAAGGTTTACGAACATCTTCCGATTGGTAAGTTTTTGTGGCAGCTTAGGATCCGAAGAACATTGTGAACTTTTCGGATTTTATTGATTTTTTCAGTACTTATCGTTTAAGTCATTAAAGTAGTTAAAGAAACTTAGGGAAATCAAAGCATAGTTATAAAATGTCTTCAATAAATGGTCATTTTAAATGATATGGAGTAATTTAGATTAGCTATAATAATTTAAATATTAGCTAAATATAATAAGGATAAACTTCAATAAAGTAAAAAAAATCAAAATAAAACACATTGCTTCTAAAGAGAAAAATTATTTAAAACAAAATTTAATCTAAATTTCAAGGGTTTCTTCATGAACAAACCAATAGATGGTTTTAAAAAACACCCAATTTAGCCAAAACTATAATAAAAAACATTCCACATATGTGCCCATCTGCTGCCGAACCATTCATCGATAGACCTTCTCCGATTACGATGCATCCACCAAAAAAAAACATCCTCCCAATCCGATCTAAAAAACACAAGAAAATGACATAAAACAGGTAAGTCAACACAAGACCCAAACAATATTTTTTGCAACAAACTTGTTTTATCACAAATCGAAAGAAACTAAGAAGTTGAGAGAGATATAAAAACCATATGGCAAAAATGCTTCAAAAATAAGTAAATACAAGTGTGACAATGGAAATTTTAAACAAAACATGCAAAGATATCAAAGATTTGATACTAAAAAGTGCATATAATCGTATGCATCAGCTAGAACGAGGTAACCTTTTTCCCATGCCACCCCACGACGCACTGCCGCACCCCGATCAAGATTTCCGATCACTATCGGATGCGACTGACCCTGCGCCCGACTTAACTCGACTTCGAACGGGGTCCCTCTCCCGATTGAATGCAAATTTTTGTAACAAATTTAAAACATCCCCTGCCCGGCCACCGCCACCAGAGCGAGCGCGGTTTCTTCATATCCGCTGGGATGTGCGCACCCCGATATCGGTTTCCGGTCAGCATCTAATGCAATTTAATCGAAACGATTTGCGACCTTGCTCCGGAAACACTTCTCACCGCGTTATGAATATTCATCGTTCATTAGCCAAAGTGGCAAATCGGCTTCGGCGGGCGGGCCAGCCAGGGCCGGGATACAGAGAGGATGCAAAATAGAAGATGTGCGCGAAGGTGCTGCAGTGGAATCGGACCGTCATTTCCTTCGCCTCTTTGCTCCGAGGAGCAGTGCAGAAAATAAGAGCCAAGAAAGCGTTTAATGCTTTGATCGTGCTTGTATTTGGCTCGGCTTTCATCCGCTCAACGCACCGGGGCATAATGTCTCATCAACAGGAGCATCAGCTACATCATCAGTATTCTGACTGACGATGCGCTATTAATCCGTCAGGGGTGAAAAGATTGCAAACTGCAACATGGCGTTCCGCCCCCTTCCGGAAAACTCCCTGAAAACGGGGTGGAAAATCCGAACAGTCACTGTGAATGATGAGGCAAAACTTGCACCGATGATGGGCGCACCGATTTCCGTTTCTCGCCCCGAAGGATATCGAGCCGCGTGGCAGCGTGTTTCATGACAAAAAAAAGAAAAAAATCCGGAAAAGCAGAAGGAAATGAAACAAAGTGTTTCTCGTGTGGCATCCGGGCGTCTTCTCCGCGCCGTCAAAATAAACAACGAATTCAATTTAATAGATGAATGAACTTAAAACCATCCACGGCCAAAAGCCTACGAATAGAGCGTGAAGATATTAGTGTCAGCAGAGACTAGTGTGACGGTTGTTTTACATTGGGTTGGATTCAACTCTGTTAGTTTTAGTCAAACTAGTTCGTAGCAGAACTCAGTTGATCATGAAAACATCTTATAAATACACATTTGCCTTATCAGCAATGTTGACAGTACAAAATCCAAGAATTTCATATTTGAAATGGTACTCTGATCCTTTTTTTGTATTTTTGTATGTTTTTTTAAATCAATTTTTAAGTATTCGTATTCGATCATCTAGATTAGATGTTTGACTGTTTATTTCCAGCAAGTCTTTAAAAAAATAACAGCTTCAATATATTGAACCTGTTATTCAACATATGTATAGAATATTAAACAAAATAAGAGTTTGTAAAGAGTTCCTTGGAGACTAGATAATTTCGTATTCCAGATTCTTCAAAAGCTTAGTTTTACATGTTAAAAACTTCAAAATTATATTGAACCATTGACCTGCCTTTAGGCGATGGGGAGGGTACTAACTTTTGTAAATATATTCTATGTAAAAATCATTTTGAAACATCAGAAAATTATTGAGAATTAAAAAAATGAAAAATTCACGATTCTCAAGTTTTTTTTTGCATGAAAGCAGCTTTCAGAGAGTTTTTACTGTAAATAATAATAAAGTTGGAAAATTTTGAGAAATAAATTTTATATTTCATCAGAAAAATAGATTGTTAGCTGAAGAAAACAAAAATTTCGTTCGTTCGCCAAATAAAAACTAAGCGAAATGAAAAAAGCAATCACTGTCCATCCTTTTTCTTATTTTCCTGATTAACATGGCATTAAGGACGTAAGAGGATTCGCCTCGCCTTCTCCCCCAACTCCACTACAAAGTGACACAAACACAAAATCAAAACCGGGAAGTTCACGCGTCGAGCATGGCGTTCCGCCCCCTTCTCCCGCGAGCTGTTGCTCCCGGGTCGGCTGCGGGTGCGACTAGACAAGTCCTCAACCGATTTATGGCCGGGACGCAGCCGGGACGAGGCCGGCGGAGTCGGCCCCGGGTGTGGCAATAAATTGTGGCAATAAAATTATAAATTTGTAGCTCACCTTTTACGTGCGCGTGTATTAGACGGGGCGGCGAGTGCGCGCTGGAAATTATCGTTACGGTCAGTGAACGCAATCGACAAAAAAAAGCACGACACAGATCCGTTGCAAAATGGTAATGAGCATTCCAGTGGGGCGAGACCGGGCCGGCGGTTCGGATATTTTTGGACGCAAACTGCACCGGCGGCGTATGCAAACGGTGCGCTGGGCATCTGTGTCGTGGTAGGGCTCGAAACCGAACGAGGAACCGGTAATTAGTGCGTTCCTGTAGAGGGTGTTTATAGAGTCAAGGAATGGGTTAGAGAGCGGGACCAGGAAAGAGATAGAGCGTGAAGATATTAGTGTCAGCAGAGACTAGTGTGACGGTTGTTTTACATTGGGTTGGATTCAACTCTGTTAGTTTTAGTCAAACTAGTTCGTAGCAGAACTCAGTTGATCATGAAAACATCTTATAAATACACATTTGCCTTATCAGCAATGTTGACAGTACAAAATCCAAGAATTTCATATTTGAAATGGTACTCTGTTCTGCGACGTGGCAATCAACGCGCTGCACGCCAACGCGCTTCCAGTAGGGCTAACGGGGGGAAAACCCGTCAGGAATTAATGTGCCGGAAAAAGAAGCGGCATCCACTCCAGATTGGTTGACATTTGCTTTCTGCCTTCGGGGGCTGCCGGGGTTTTGACAATAACCTTCGCCGTCCGGGCGACGCCGGGAGGTTTCGGGAACGTTGGACACATTAAGCTGATGACTATTTTGCTTGCCATTTTTGCAATGCGTTTTGTGTGCTTCTTTTCTGCTGGTGCTGCTGCTGGAAAGCGTTCTAATGATAATAAGAACGTGCAAAAGGTCGCCCGATGCCAATCGCACCTTCTCCCGAGGGGTTGGCCCGGTAGGGCGATGCGGATTGCGGAAAGGTTAATTTGAATGAAACGTTCGCAAATTTACATGCAAACGGGTGAGGGAGAGCTGCCCTTCAAGGGTATCACCTAATGTGGCGAGTGACGAATGATTGCAGTGCTAAAGGATGGACCATTGCAAAAGGATGTTGGTTTTGTTAAAATTCTGAGTCCTTTGAAGGAAAGGAAACTATCGTCCAACGATTTTTTGCTTACTTTCTCATGTACTGTACTATTAACATAGCTTCTAGTACGATTTTAGAAAATTTGTTTCAAAATCGTACTAGAAGCAGTGCAGCAATTTGAAGCAAAGTAGCAATTTTTGGTGTCTAATAGGATTTTTTGACCATTTTAGCTACTCTATATGTTTGTTTTCAGTGCTAGCCAATTCTATAAACCATGAAGTAAACAATCAAAGAAAAAACTAGTAGCAATTCTATTAAAAATAATACAGTTCTATGATTTTTTTTTCTAATATGGTTGCATAAATAGACTCAATTTTCTTTTTTCTTAATCGAATTGAAACATTCACATCTATTTTGATTTTTTATTGTATTCGAAATGATAAACTCTTTGCTTTCTCATTTTTTTAATCAAAAAATTATTTATTTGTTTATTCCAAGGTTTAGAATGTAGAAAAAGAAAGCTTCTCATCTTACATAAAATTTGAATAAGTTTTATCATGATTTAAAACGTTTTAAACATTTAAGAATTCTAATTTATATCCTTATACACACTATAACCAAATGAACAAAATTAATTACTGAGTACTAAATAGGTTTAATCAACTAAAAACTGGTATCTTTTTCTGTTGATGGAAAAGCTCGTATTTCCGCATCAAACTTCTTCTAACTATTCTTTAGTGTCATCCGGTTTCAAAACATCTACATATAAATGAAACAATTCCCACATTATTTCTGTATAAAAAATATAAAAAATACAGCCACAACAAACAACAACTAACCAAAAAAAGAGCATTACACCCTATCCTGCCGTTTAAAGTTAACCAGCTTCGTACACCGCACAATTATCCATTACACCCGGCTCCTATCTGCTCATTGCGATCAGAAAGGGGGGAGTGTATAAAGCGATCCAAAGGGTAAGTTTCAGCGAGAGACCCCTATTCGAACATCACACCTAGTTGACAAACGGCACGCAAATCATCACTTAACCAATGCTAATCTAACGAGCCTCTCTCGCCGCGGTCACACAGTGCCCCCTCCATAAGTCAAACATATTTCACCCCGCATTCCGTTTGTCTAATCAGCAAACTAATAAATTATCGAATTACTCCCCGTCTGCTCTCCCCGCCCGTCCGCAGTTTTGAAATGAATCAATTTAAATGTGCATGAAATTGCGTAAAACCACCAGCTTTTTTTTGCGATGCGGATTGCGGAAAGGTTAATTTGAATGAAACGTTCGCAAATTTACATGCAAACGGGTGAGGGAGAGCTGCCCTTCAAGGGTATCACCTAATGTGGCGAGTGACGAATGATTGCAGTGCTAAAGGATGGACCATTGCAAAAGGATGTTGGTTTTGTTTAAGTTCTGAGTCCTATGAAGGAAAGGAAACTATCGTCCAACGATTTTTTGCTTACTTTCTCATGTACTGTACTATTAACATAGCTTCTAGTACGATTGGCGTTCCGCCCCCTTCCGGAAAACTCCCTGAAAACGGGGTGGAAAATCCGAACAGTCACTGTGAATGATGAGGCAAAACTCGGGCCGATGATGGGCGCACCGATTTCCGTTTCTCGCCCCGTAGGATATCGAGCCGCGTGGCAGCGTGTTTCATGACAAAAAAGAAGAAAAAATCCGGAAAAGCAGAAGGAAATGAAACAAAGTGTTTCTCGTGTGGCAACCGGGCGTCCTCTCCGCGCCGTCAAAATAAACAACGAATTCAATTTAATAGATGAATGAACTTAAAACCATCCACGGCCAAAAGCCTACGAGTGGTACGGTTTGAATGGGAGCAAAAAATAAATAAAAAACGAGGAAAACTTCCAGTCGCTCACGGTGCGGGTGGAAAAACTTTTCCGCAGCCGGAGCGGAGTAGGAAAAACGTATCACTTTAAACGCCGGAATCGAGCTTTGATTCCCCGCCCCGCCGGGAACGGCCAAAGCAAAAGGTTCGAGACAGATTATCCAATGGAAAATGGAAAACAGCACACCATTTCCTGTTCGGCTCCCGCTCTTCTCCGGGCCAGAAAGCGGAGCGGTGTTAAATACAACAACATAGAAAGCAAAGAAAGGCGAAAAAAGAACTACACCAGCGAACGATTCTCATCATTCGCCGTGGCATTGGTGTCATTTGCTCGATGAAAAATGTGTTCGAAAATGGCAGGCCGCGTAAGGGCGCGCGATGAAACAAAACCTTTCTGTGCCTTTCGTTCTTACGGCCCGCGTCGCCCTGTCGAACGGCCGTTTCTGCGACGTGGCAATCAACGCGCTGCACGCCAACGCGCTTCCAGTAGGGCTAACGGGGGGAAAACCCGTCAGGAATTAATGTGCCGGAAAAAGAAGCGGCAGCCACTCCAGATTGGTTGACATTTGCTTTCTGCCTTCGGGGGCTGCCGGGGTTTTGACAATAACCTTCGCCGTCCGGGCGACGCCGGGAGGTTTCGGGAACGTTGGACACATTAAGCTGATGACTATTTTGCTTGCCATTTTTGCAATGCGTTTTGTGTGCTCCTTTGCTGCTGGTGCTGCTGCTGGAAAGCGTTCTAATGATAATAAGAACGTGCAAAAGGTCGCCCGATGCCAATCGCACCTTCTCCCGAGGGGTTGGCCCGGTAGGGCGATGCGGATTGCGGAAAGGTTAATTTGAATGAAACGTTCGCAAATTTACATGCAAACGGGTGAGGGAGAGCTGCCCTTCGAGGGTATCACCTAATGTGGCGAGTGACGAATGATTGCAGTGCTAAAGGATGGACCATTGCAAAAGGATGTTGGTTTTGTTAAAATTCTGAGTCCTTTGAAGGAAAGGAAACTATCGTCCAACGATTTTTTGCTTACTTTCTCATGTACTGTACTATTAACATAGCTTCTAGTACGATTTTAGAAAATTTGTTTCAAAATCGTACTAGAAGCAGTGCAGCAATTTGAAGCAAAGTAGCAATTTTTGGTGTCTAATAGGATTTTTTGACCATTTTAGCTACTCTATATGTTTGTTTTCAGTGCTAGCCAATTCTATAAACCATGAAGTAAACAATCAAAGAAAAAACTAGTAGCAATTCTATTAAAAATAATACAGTTCTATGATTTTTTTTTCCTCAACTGCACCGTTCGCACAATGCCCCGCCATAAAGTTGCAAACGCTGTCAATTGATCGTACTTGCCCTTTTGCGGCGTACCCGATCTATTTATGCCCGGTATTTCTTCTCTGGTCTGTTTCTTCTTGCTCTTCGCACGCTCGTAGCCCCGGGCCGGGTTTGCCGACGCTTAACCGGACCGGACCACCGCCATATTGTGATCCATCGAGCGTCGTTAGTGAGCTGTTGAAAATTACGCCAACCACTCCTAATGTCACCGCGCGTTAACCTCAAACAAACAGTCATAAATCGCTGTTTTCCTCTCCTCCTCCTGCCTCCCAACCATCGGTGACACCTCCCATTGAGCCACTCGAGTGCAGCCGAGCATAGTGCAGCAGCAGCAGCGAGAGCACGAAAAAACAACATCAAACCCGACGCGAAATGTATAAACTAACCTACCTAACCCGCGTCACCGGGGTGAGAGGAGGAGGAGGACGCTTTCACGACGAGGGGAGCAGCAAGAGAAGGAGGAAGGCTAGGTGATGAGTATAATAAATATTAAAATAATTGTTTTATTTGCTCGAAGCGCGGCCCTGTTCTGTGGCGTGGCGCAATCAGCGCGCACGACTTTGTGCCTCGCGCAGGCGGGACCGGTTCTGACACGGCTCGACCCAAAACTGGGTCTTTAGTGCGATTGGCCACGGTCCACTGGCCACCGCGCTGCCTCCGTCGTCTCGCTCCGCGCGATGGTGATGCTGCACCGCGCGCACCGCGTAATACATTTATCATCATCACCATCAGGCCGGTAGTGGTGGTGGTGATGGTTTGTCTAATCAGCAAACTAATAAATTATCGAATTACTCCCGGTCTGCTCTCCCCGCCCGTCCGCAGTTTTGAAATGAATCAATTTAAATGTGCATGAAATTGCGTAAAACCACCAGCTTTTTTTTTGTTGCTGCCCAGCCAAACATTGTTTTTGCAGTGTTAACCTCCCCAGTTCCACACAAAAAGCCTGGAACTCAAAGTAGCTTGAAAGGGGTAGATCGTTATCAGTAGCAGACCCCGCGCTTACGTGTGTGTATGTGAGTCTGTGGGTATCCGTATCTGCAGGCTGCAACTGCAACTCGTTCGTCTTTTATTGTCAGCCGGCACGGAATGGCGCGATTACGGACGCAAACGGGCGAGACGGAAACGACGGCGATCTGGAACACTTCGGAGCGTGGAAAGGTATCACTTGAATCTGCATCTGGGTGGTGTCTTTTATTTTTATTTTTGTGCTTTGTTCCACGCACTCACATGAAACAGCGGACGTGTTGATATTGGCCGTCAGCACGACCGGCAATTGAATTGAACGGTAGGCGTTGCCAGACAATTAACTATGCTAATTGCATTAACTGTCACACGCTTGTGCCCTCCGGGTGCCCTTCGCGGACGGTACCCAGATGGCGGAGATGATGGTCGCGACGGTTGATCGTGAAGGACGAGCGGCCGGCGTTTTGGACCTACGTGACGGAACGTGGTTGATGTTCTCCTTGGACCATACCAGATTTGTCCGTGAGAGAAGAAGATTGAGATTTGAAGTGTTTACTAACGTCCCATATCTCATGATCTAGCCAAAGTCTATTATTGAAGAAAGATAAAGAACTCCACACATGTATAGGTGAAATTGTAGTCTAAATTTCCAACTTGAAAACTTAGACGTACTTTAAAGACAACCTTTAGTTTTACGAACTTTTGTTTCCTGGTCTTTCGAACTAATACATTTATCATCATCACCATCAGGCCGGTAGTGGTGGTGGTAGTGGTGCACGGTCGAGCGAAACAAACAGACTCAAAAGCCGGCGTCCGTAGCCGGGGGCTGATGGTTTCAGGGCCACCGAAGCAGTCGCGCGAACAACAACTCGACGTGAAGTGGAGGAATAAGTTAGCACACTGGACACAAGGACAAGGGCGACTGGGACGGGGAGGGGTGAGCGGTGGAGTGGTAGAACCGTAGCAAGCAAACACTAATTTAACACACAGAAAAACAAACACGAAAATACAATTCTAAGCCATCCACTGGGGCAGCGCTCGTTAGGTTAGCCTGCTCTGGTTGTTTGTGGAAGAACGATTTAAATGTTTGAAAGCACTACCGATCGACCCGAAGCACCATGCACGGAGAAGAAATCAACAAATATATGTACCTTTCGAGCAAAACAAAAACAAGCACCTGCACCGAAAACACTCGCCTAATAAAGTGACCAAAAGAATGGCACAGAAGCGCACTCTCTCTCTCGCTAGCTCCCGCTAGCCACCGCCAGAGGGCGGTTCGGCTAGCAGTTCGTGTTTTTCGTTCGATTCGTTCGTTTTTTTTCGCACAACTAATCCATCACGCTCGCACGCACCGAGGGCCCCGAGTGTACCAGGGACACGCCATTCCGGCTGATAGAGCGTGATATATCGGCACCCGGAGGAATCGATGCTTTGATTTTTTGGCTAATATTTCACGCCCCCCGTGAGCAGCTCCCGGGAGCGATTGACGAAAACGACGCGCGGAATATTTATGGCCAGTGGGTGCAATTAAATGTGAGCGTATGCGTGCGAGAAATAAAGGTGCTAGAGCGTTCCTGTATTTTAGCTAGCTGGTTACATTCGAGGGGATTCGTTAGTGAGAGCCCGAAAAGTTTAAGCTGATTGGCGAATCTGTTAATAAAATTTTTCAAAACTAAGACATAAACCTAAAATTCAACAAAAAATATGTTTTAAACCTATATTTCAGAAAAGAGCAAGTCGGATCTAAATTTTATGTTAATTAAGCTTTTTCTGACATTATACCAGGAATAACATTTCCAATGTTTTGCTTTAAATATATGTTTTTAAGTTTTCGTTAATTTATATTAATATCAATAATATTTCAGTAATATTTATATTCCGTTCGTTAATTTCTAGTCCATTCATATTTTTTAAATTTTTAATACATTTATTCATCAACTTCTGGATATTTATCATTATTTAAAAAAGGATATTTCAACCAAAATTTAGAGATAATTTTAAACTGCACAAGATTAAGCACTAAAATAACGCAATAATCAAAACTTTGAAACCAAAATAAATAACCACTTTGCTCTAATGCGGATCGCTCGCTTGCATACTCATTCAACCCAGAAACAGAAGCTTCCTGCCATATCTCCCACCTTGACAACAGGAACGACATGAGAGAATACGAAATGGCGCAAAAATACGAAACTTATCCATTTGTGCCGAGCCATTAAACCCAACGACACAATACACTGGTAAGGGCAGAAACGCAAATGGCACACTGCACCGGTGTTGACCAGTCAATTGCGCCGGCTCCCGATGGGCCAACAGCAACAAGCCCGGCCCGGCCCGTCCTACCGCGTGCTTCCGTAATGTTGATTAAGTGAACTTTTCAGTTGACTTTTTCGTGCCCTCAGCCCTCCCTGCTAGCGCTCGCTCGCTTTCACGGGGATGGAATAGAGTCGGCCGCATAACCTAATTGAAACCGATTACGCCCGAGCTAGAACGATGGCCCCGAGCCACCAGGCACCAAGTGGACAATTGTGATAACGCCTGACAGCTGCCAAGCTGGAGCTCGTCACCGCCAAGTGTCAAGTGACGTGATTCCGTGATATGATGAATCGATGTCAACCCCCAACGCGACGCAGCGGTTCGCGTGCGTGAGATACGCTCCAGATGTGTGTGTATGTGGACCTGTCCAAATCAAGTGGGTGGGGGTAAACAGCGAAAACAACTACCGTTCGTGCTGGGTAGAGGGACGAACCACAACTTTCGTCACCGAACTGACCTTTTCGGGAGTCTTGGTGCTTGGTGTTTTGTCAGTCTGGACCCGGACCACCGTACCTTCGCCTCCTAATGGCACGTTTCGTAGTGGGTTCGTAATCGAAAATTACATAAATATATGCCCCGCGCCCCCCCCCCCCCCCCCCCATCGCACATGGAGGGGCATTTCTATTCCGGCGTTTTGTTTTCTTTTACCCACCCCGGGTCCGGCCGGGTGGGTGGGTTAAGTGTATCGACAAACATACGCACGTTTCACGCCCTTCGCCTACAGCATGCAGCAACTCGGTGTTTGAAATGAACTCTCTCACTCTCTCCATTAGAGAAGGGTAGAGTCTTAACTTGAAAATACTGAGCTGACCATAGGGCCGCGGTCGCAGACATTCCTGGTTGTTCCTGATATCAGAAACCTTCCGTAGCAAGCCAAAACTGTAGAGGCATCATTATGACTGCTGACCTAACAATGGAAAATGAAATGTCTTTGATAAAAATTGAAAAAATCATCCTGAGAGTGATCTTGATGATGAGCCAAGCATTCACGATAAATATTTACATATTTGGAATTTGTGTTCTTAAATAATTATACTTTATTATTCGTACTGAAACCATAGAGAATAAAAAAAGAGAAAAAGATATAGCGAGACAGATTTTCCATGTGTTAGGGTTCCATTGCATTAAACCTATCTTTTGGTCTAATTTCAAAACAAATTTGACAAATCAAAATGGAATGTGCTCAAAGCTAAGCAAAAATATAAGCGAAAAGCCAACAAATAACATGATTTAATTGTTTTTCAAGTATTTAAAGAACGTTTAAAAACGTTTTCTCTCGGGTGGCTCCGTGCACGGAGGCAACAGCTGCTGGCGGATCTAAACGTCCGGTTCGCCGAAAGGTCCTGCCGGTGGAGTGGGGAAAATGTTGAAATTGTGCTGTTCCATTACTTAGCGACCACCACCACCATCCTTTTAGAGGTATAATAGCGTCCATCAGTTACCATCTGCTCTCCGGTTTTGTTCACCTGACCATTGTTGCATTTTTTTTGCGGAAAACTGTTCTAACAACAGATGTATCATTTCAAACATGCTGCTCTAAAGCACATCGCCATGAAATTAGATAAGAGAGCACATTTGGTCAAGCATTTTTCCATGTTGATGCCTTACCTTTAGTAGAATATTGTATATAAAAGGACCTAAACTCGACATAAATAAATGATCCAAACTGACAACTCATCAGTGATAATCAGTAGAAAACAAGCCTTCCTTGGGTTCCGCGACTTGCGGTTCCCTGCTTCCGGCATCGAAACGAAGCGGGCACGTAATTCCACACGTCGCTGGACCAATAAATATAGCCGGGCGTCTTAAGCGCCTTCCTCTGCCATAATGGCCACCTTTTCAAACATTCATGTCTCGGACTTGGCCCTGCGCGGGTTGCGGTGCCGGGGTGATGGTGTCGGGGGTTTTCCGCCCTCCCATTACCCGGTGACCACCGGGCCCGGCACCGTCTTCGATGGCGGAGGGCAACACAGTATCGCCAACATCGATCCGGAGCACAACGCGCACAACAGAAAAATAGCATTAAAAGCCGAAAAACGAGGAAAAAACACACTCCACACCGCCAGCACCAGAAACACGCAACGCTCGGACGCCAAGCACGGTGAGTAAAAGCGGTAGCACACGCAACGGATAACGAATACACCGCGAAAAATACGGCACCGTGCGCGATAATCTTGGGTGGGTTTAATGATTTTAAATTACATATTTCACTCACCATTCCTACTTTGTGTTTTTTTTGGTTCGTTTTTTGCACAGTGCGTTTAATCCAACCCAGCTGGAGTGTGGAGTTTTGGAGAGAAAGCCGGTATTGTCCGGTTTTGGAAGGACCGAGACGGCCGAATAGGGTTCGGTTTAATTTTAGACGCTCGAAAAAGCTTCCTCACCTAGCTGCGGCGCACCTGGCGAAGGATAAAAGCTTTCGGTAGCACTTGTGCACCCTTACTGGGAGCTGGATTCGTGACGTTGACGTGGAGATGGGATTAGTAGGAAACAGCAAACCGATCCGTTTGTATGCTAAATTAGAATACCTGCTCTCGGGTGGCTCCGTGCACGGAGGCAACAGCTGCTGGCGGATCTAAACGTCCGGTTCGCCGAAAGGTCCTGCCGGTGGAGTGGGGAAAATGTTGAAATTGTGCTGTTCCATTACTTAGCGACGACCACCACCATCCTTTTAGAGGTATAATAGCGTCCATCAGTTACCATCTGCTCTCCGGTTTTGTTCACCTGACCATTGTTGCATTTTTTTTGCGGAAAACTGTTCTAACAACAGATGTATCATTTCAAACATGCTGCTATAAACATATCGTCATGAAATTAGATAAGAGAGCACATTTGGTCAAGCATTTTTCCATGTTGATGCCTTACCTTTAGTAGATTATTGTATATAAAAGGACCTAAACTCGACATAAATAAATGATCCAAACTGACAACTCATCAGTGATAATCAGTAGAAAACAATGTTTTATTCAAAAATCAATTAAAATAAAACATGAAAAAGCAACCGACTAGTAGACTACTGAGATATGGTCTAACTAGGGCATTTGACAGATACGAATATCCTTTTATTTTTTTCGGAAATATTTGAACATTGGGTTTAGATTAGATTCATGTTTGCCAGCACATTGGCCTGATTAGTACATTTTTTATAATATACTGTCATATAACAGCTTTAGTCCATCCTACATGCCACGTTGCCTATAGCGCCATCTATGAAAAAAAAACATAAACTAGGCGTTCGAATCAATCAAGGAAACTATTATTTAAAAAACTATACTTTTTATTCAGACTATCTGTATGTTCTATAACAATGTTGCGTTCGATATTAAAAGCAGCCATACATATTGTACGATTTGCGTGCTACAGCGTGCAAACATCTTCCTCGCCCAACCCGAATCGAGTCCTGCCCGGAAGGAACGACAGCTTCAATCGACTCGATATTGACAGGCTTCGCCAGGTGTTTACCTTGCACCGTTTCTAGTTGGAGGCACAAACACATCATCAACCGTTCGGGTCGGACGCTCCGAAACAAACGTTTACAGCAGGCGCGAAGAGCGTTACAAACAATGTATTGAACGTTTTTTTTAGTAACGGACCCTTTGCAAAGTGAGGAGACGATAAAAGAAACAAACGAACCAGATAAACAGTACGTACACAAAGTAGATAGTCGCTGCAGTCTTCAGCACTGGACTTTGTTTTGTATGTGTGTGAAAAGTGGTATAAATCCGAAAACTGTGCGTCCTGCCAGACGTCAGCGATTGGATCTCAAACAAACAAAGCCACCCCCAATATTATGTTATTGCGCAAAAGTTTTTCGTTCGGTTACAGTATAAAGTATACAATAAAAACAAAAAGCATACCAAGGAAACCCATTTTTTGTCAGGAGCATTCTAGCAGTGAAACGACCTCAAAAAAATGTCCTTTAAACATGCACTTACACTGATCGTGCGGAAAACACTGTTTTCTCGGTCGTGTCGGGTTCGTGGTGTAAATAATTTTGCTTGATTTAATAACGATTTACGAACCCACCGGCTCGTGTCAACGTCGAAAGGGGAAAAGCATTTTCCTGCCACCGGCTGCATGCGATCGATGTTGTGATTTACCCTTCAGGTGTGTTGATTATAGGTAGAAGGTTACACGGTAAGGACCTGCTGTTTGCGCTCCACATTGCTTCCCAGGTGGTAATTTATAGTTATTTAAATAAACTGTTTAAGTTTGGACGAGCGAAGCGCGGCAGTAAAGTATTGCAATTTGCATTTAGCATAACCGTTTTTAAACGAACCCTGCTAGCGAAACCATTACACATTACAATTCGAATCGGTTTCCGGTTTTCTTGGAAATTCCCCTTAAGAACCAATGAGCACCACAAGTGCTGGAGGCAAAAATAAAAGCACTGCTCATTTCTTGCTTGCCCGAAACAAAAGGCAAACGGGGAAGATGTCGAGACGCTGATAAGATTTGGCTAGAACCAGCTCAGGGCTTACGGTGGCCAGGGTGGCTCCAATTAGGTGAAACCTTCTCCGTCCAGTTTACACTAACCGCACGCCACGCCACGTCTCCAAGACACACAAAGAATGGTCAGGCATGCCCATGCAGCTCCTAATCACCTGGACTCCGGGAACTCCGGGAAAGACATCGCACGCGAAGGATGCCGGATACGCCACCGTCTTTGTGCATCGCGCTCATAAATCATTTCGCTCGCGTCCCACACGCATGCACGGTTTCCGTCAACCGTTTGCGGGAGGTTAAAATATGTATGTATGAAAAAAGAAACATATAAAACCAACATGCGAACACAAATATTCATTTAGTAAACCATTTGCAACTCGCGTTTCGGTTTTCCCCGGTGACGATGGTGTGGGGGAAAAACGTTGGTAAAAGGACACCTATGATGGTGTGTTCGCATGTAGCAGGGTTGTATGGGTGTTATTAGGGAGAGATTTCAGTTTTAAGATATTTTCTCTACGACCTTACATGTAGTATATTATTTAAATTTTGTTTAATTCTATTTTACTGTTTTAGTAAGTTATTCACTGGTTTAAGGAACAATATGTGTGTGCATTCAATTAACTGTAATCACAATCAAATATGTCTTATCAAATATCATATTAAAATAATAAAGATTTACCGACAAGCTGTTTTTTGTTAGAGAAGTGATGAATAAAAATATATAAATATAACGAAATTGAAGAGGTTATAAAGATCAAAACAGTCGTCATGAACAAAAAAGCCTTAGGACTTACATTCAACTGCATTAGGTCGATTTGCAAACAGAGCATTGATCTAAATTAAACAACTAGAAGAATAAAAAACAAATGAAAACATCAAAATACAAAGCATCCAGGAAAGAGCAATAAAATAATATAAAATGTGATATATGAGAAAAATGAAACATAATAACGAAATAAAAACAAACAACTTCTAGGTGTAAATCAAAATCAATAAAAAAAACGATAAAATTTGATAAAGCACAGATAGAAAATAAAGCAAAAATATAGTAAATACATCATTCAAAAACCCCTGCAAACGAACGCTAGAACACCATCACAGCAAAAAAACCATAACGTCACAGCTTGCGTGTCAGCTTACACCATTCCCATCGCTCACACGTAGCGTTCGCTCATCACCATTTCCAGCACGGTGGCGCAGGTTTGCAGCTGCGTGGCAGAAAAGCATTCACCGGAAGCGAAAAAAAGCACCATTTCGTTATGCATATGACACATGCAAAACGGTCACTATCCTATCGATAAAATACAGAGCTTTGTGTTGCGTTTTTTTTTGTTTTTTTGCTCACCCCCGCTTCCTAGTTCTTGTTTTCGAACAAATGGTACCGATTTTCCCAAACAGCACCAGGTCCTCACAGTGCCTCTTCCTCCACTCGGAAAGCACCCAGATGGGTTTAATTAAATTTATGCAAATCAGATCGATCCGGCAGGACGTGGAACGGGGGTGGGTCGTGCGTTTTTCTGCAGTTTTGAGAACTTTTCTTTAGCGAACATATTCCTTAGGCTCCCAGAAGCGATCCTCAACAGATTTACAACATATGAACCGATGCATTCGCTTCCATTTACATTCGAATTTCCCAGAATGCACCGACAGAAGGAAAGTGAAACAAGTGTTTTTTTTTTTTGCTTCCCGCACAGAATCGTTCTTCGGCCGGGTGCGGTGTGAACATATGTGACTGTGCGCGGGGGTGCTAACGAACGTACAAGTAAAGCACGAGATCAACAGGGGGAAAACACACACACACACACACACGGGTTCACGTTTCTGTCGCCGTTCGACCGAAAATCTCAACCGCGATCGTGTGCAGCGTGGCCATGTGCGTGCGGGGAAGTAAATCATCGAGCCACTCGTGAACGCGAGGCAAATATGTAAACATCGACAGCAAACACCATGTGTGTGTATGTGTGTGGGTAGAGGGGGAGGCTGGGGGAGGAGGCACATACCTACACGAATAGACACTGGAGTGTTTTACTTTGCCCCGGTGCCACACTGCTTTCCATATGGTTTTTATTTAATGCTACCGAATGATGAAAGCGATGACAGAACGAGAGAGATTGAGTGTGTGAGAGAGAGAGATAGCGAGTGGATGTTCTCCTCTTCCTCCTTCTCCACCCACTCATTCGATCCGTATCAGTAAACTTTTATGTTGCACAGTTCATGGCAAAACTATGATTTTTATATAGTTTTTATCCCCATTGCGAGTTCAACTGCACAGCAGAAATGAAAAAAAGTGTAATGCTCGAAGTAGACAACCGGACTGGAAAGCAAATTTTGCAAATTCAACCTGTGAATAAAAGTGATTATTTTTACCTGCGATGATGTTTATTTTGTGCAATAAAATACAATAAATAAAAGAAAAAGTAATAACTAGAGAATGCAGTATCATAATGTTCTCTTAAAAAAGCTTTATCAAACGATTAATGATGAAAAATCAATGTTTTCAGCACACAAATACCCCAAAATATCGTAAAAAAGATATGATCTTGTTCCTGAAGATCCCTATCTTAACATTTTACGAGTATTTTGATAAGAAACTCAAGCTTCGTTAGATAATTTGTTTTTTAATAACTATTTTTTCTTAGTTTTGTGCTAACTTCAAGTAATGAAAAAACAATGCAGAGTATTGCAGAAGTGAAGAAGTTGAAATTATCTTCAACGAAAATAAAATAATACCCAAAAGAACCCTTCTAACTGTTGCTTTGGATGGATTTCCACATAGTTTTTCTGCAGTTTTGAGAACTTTTCTTTAGCGAACATATTCCTTAGGCTCCCAGAAGCGATCCTCAACAGATTTACAACATA
>KZ072850.1:36560-48438 GCA_002091845.1 Anopheles cracens | reverse complement strand
AAAAATTATTTTTTCTTATTTTTGTGCTAACTTCAAGTAATGAAAAAACAATGCAGAGTATTGCAGAAGTGAAGAAGTTGAAATTATCTTAAACTAAAATAAAATAATACCCAGAAGAACCCTTCTAACTGTTGCTTTGGATGGATTTCCACATAGTTTTTCTGCAGTTTTGAGAACTTTTCTTTAGCGAACATATTCCTTAGGCTCCCAGAAGCGATCCTCAACAGATTTACAACATATGAACCGATGCATTCGCTTCCATTTACATTCGAATTTCCCAGAATGCACCGACAGAAGGAAAGTGAAACAAGTGTTTTTTTTTGCTTCCCGCACAGAATCGTTCTTCGGCCGGGTGCGGTGTGAACATATGTGACTGTGCGCGGGGGTGCTAACGAACGGACAAGTAAAGCACGAGATCAACAGGGGGAAAACACACACACACACACGGGTTCACGTTTCTGTCGCCGTTCGACCGAAAATCTCAACCGCGATCGTGTGCAGCGTGCCCATGTGCGTGCGGGGAAGTAAATCATCGAGCCACTCGTGAACGCGAGGCAAATATGTAAACATCGACAGCAAACACCATGTGTGTGTATGTGTGTGGGTAGAGGGGGAGGCTGGGGGAGGAGGCACATACCTACACGAATAGACACTGGAGTGTTTTACTTTGCCCCGGTGCCACACTGCTTTCCATATGGTTTTTATTTAATGCTACCGAATGATGGAAGCGATGAAAGAACGAGAGAGATTGAGTGTGTGTGTGAGAGAGAGATATTGAGTGGATGTTCTCCTCTTCCACCTCCTCCACCCACTCATTCGATCCGTATCAGTAAGCTTTTATGTTGCACAGTTCATGGCAAAACTATGATTTTTATATAGTTTTTATCCCCATTGCGAGTTCAACTGCACAGCAGATAGAGAAAGAGAGAGCAGGCAAGAGAGTGAGAGCGAGCAGCCAGGCAATGAAACGCTATGTTTTATGTTTCTTTGTTTGTTCGCCGGCCCCGATGCCGATGCTCTCCGCAGCCGGCCGGCAGTGAAGCCGGCTGCTGCACCACGGAAAGGAAAGCGAAAACTCGACGCGCACGAAAGAGACAGCGTGCGCGGTGAATGCATACATAGCACAGGGGAGCGTTGCATGCGAATTCATGCTTTCGCCTTGCCTCGATCTCTCACCTCCTCCTCCTCCTCGGGAACGGTTCTTGACAGCATGACGGTGCTGCCGATGGTGATGATGGCCGTGTATGGGTGATGGGCCACCACACAAATGCACACACACGGGATGGGTACCTTCGTGAGCCGGCTGCCGGGCCTGCTCGACAGCGAGCTTGTTGCTAAGGGCCGACCTGCTGATGCCACCGCTACCGTTAGCTACCCTTCGCGGCCCCATTTCTCCCGATCAACCCCCCCAGCCCCGGCTTTCCAGCACGATCCCGTTTTTATGCTGCCCTTGTCGACCCAGCATGTTGAGGTTTTTTGTGTGAAGAGAGAAAGAGAGAAAGAGATAAAGCGAGAAAAGAGAGGATAGAGATTGTTTTACTGAGCATCTCTCTTTCGGTTGAAAATTAACTCAGGTTCTTAGTTAAAAACATTGTTCGCTCTTTTGTGTAAATTACAAAAAATACTCCATAATTTCCATAACTATTTTTTAATACAAAATAGGATTTCTATTAGATTTTGTTCAATCGAAAAAAAATTGAAAAATGTCGGTGAACGATATCATTTCATTTTATAATCTTTTTACATTTTAATGCATTTTTATGACTATAACATTTACTTCACATGTTTGATGCTTTTTTGTAAGTTCGAGTTATTGTTAGGTTCTATTGGAAATGAGATTAAATGAATATCGTTTTAAATAGTCCAACCTTGAATGTTTGGCGACAATTTTCTCGTAATCTAAAAAAAACATTTAAATTCTCGAATTGAAAATTATGATAGATACATTTCTGCTCAGTTTCTGCTCCGCAGCAGGATGCGTCTAGAAACACGATCATAAAAACACACTTTTGCCTTCGCGAAAACTTCTCGAACAAAATCACACCTCACAGCGCATCTTCTGCTTGCATAAAAGTGAAACACTCTTGTTGCTATGCGGATGCACCGTCCGGTGCTGGAACCAAGCCGAAGGAAAGGAAGGAAAAAGGCACACAACCACACAAAGCGCAACTGCAGCCGAGAACATATGACGGGAGC
Organism: Anopheles cracens; assembly: GCA_002091845.1. Taxonomy (NCBI): domain Eukaryota; kingdom Metazoa; phylum Arthropoda; class Insecta; order Diptera; family Culicidae; genus Anopheles; species Anopheles cracens. The sequence continues at coordinate 46,242 of KZ072850.1, read as the reverse complement.
ATCGGGGGTTCCAAACATCGCACCAACACCACCGTAGCCGGCTTTGTGTACAAAAAAAGCGAAAGGTGTATTGGTGCTGGCACCAGCATCCCCCTTTGGCCCGATCTCACAAACACATCCACTCGCCTAAACCGGCGATGTAAATAAAATCAGCTGTGCGACCCCAAAACCACCCTCCTCGGCAACATGAAACGTGTGTACATAATATTACCAACACACATACGCATGCATACAGCGGGAAGAAGAGGGTCGTCGGCTTTCGGAGAAAGAGAAAGCAGCAGGCGCGCGAATGTGTGAGTGTTGTGGCTATGTTTGAACACACCGAGGGAGGGTTTCGGTGGAGCATGATTATCATCACCATCATTCGCCAGTCATCTGGTTGCCCTTTTATTGACTTCTCGCTTGCTCCATCTCTTTCTTTCTCGCTCGTTCGGGACTGTACTCTCCACTCGTCTCGTTTCAGCTCCTCTTCGCGTGGCGTAATTATAGGGAACGCTTAATTGAATGATTGTTCGTCCATTTGATTTCGTTACAGCGAAATTTGCCTGTCGGTCTTTTATTTTACTGTGCCTTTTTTTACATCCCCCCCCCCAGCCTCTTCCGTTTGATTTTCCCCCCGTTCCATCCACGCATCTCCACCCATACACGCACGAACCTATAACACGCGCATTACGCATCGAGCCTGGCTCGAAGTGCTGGTGCTACATTTTAGTTCGCTTTGTTTTTGCGTTTCAATGAATCCAGTCCATTATATTGTGAATGACAGAGCAGAAGCGAAATTATGCATCACATTGTGTTCCATTTTTCAGAGCGAATGCTTCAACGCCACTATAAGTGCAAGGTGGTTTGGAAATAAATAAATAACAATTTTTTTTTTTAGAAAATTGTTATTTAAAAATGAGCTTAAAACCGAGTTCAATTTTTCAAAAAAGCAAAGTTTTGTTGTGTTATTTGTTATTTGTGTTATGTTCATATAAAATGTTAGTTGAGATAAAATGTTATATATTGCTTACTTTTTGCCCTTGAAGTATGCAACGCGTTCGGCAAGAAGCTTTATTAACCATTTATGGGCTAATTAATATATTCGGGCTGGAGTAGTGTTGTTCAACTGATTATTTAATAGAACAAATTATAAAAACTATTTGAATTCTTGAGATAAAAAACAATAGTAACCAGAATTTTATGAAAAGGTATAAACAAACATGGAACCATAAATATATCTTTAATATTATCATAAACTTTGTCTTTATTTGATTTTAAATAATAAGTTGCATACACATGTAGTTGCTTAATGATTTTCCCAAGCAAATGATTCGATTTTCTCACCAATAATTCATGCCGCTTGCCCCCCAAAAGCGCTACATGTATCGTACTAATAAACAACCCTTTGTCTTCCGACAACCGTCTGCACCCGAGAACGGAGAAGCGAGTATTACTTAACAATTTAACATTGGCCAGCTCATCACCCACACAGTGAAAGCCGTACCTTACGAAACGAGTGCCATATGATGTGCCTTTGCCAAAGACACCGTTTTGCAGTACATAAGGTATCACACCCACGCTCACGCTTATCAGTTCCTTGCCTGTGGATGCTTTTTTTCACTCTCTTCTTGACGAAAGTTTGACGAACCTTCGCTTGACCGGAACGACCGGAACGACCGGTTGCAGGTTGTGAGTTTTCCACCGGCGATCCTTCTTGTTTTCCTTTTTTTCTTCCCCCCAATACCTCCCTTCGCACATCATCCCTGCTCACGAGTGCGAGGAGAGCTAAAAGAATCTGTTCTCGGTAGCGTGCACCATTGAGAAAAAAAACACGAAATCGTTAATCGGTGTATCAGGTAGCATAAAAAACAGCTGTTGAGAACAAACCGAGGGTGAAGCGAACATCGTGGCGCGGAGGGAAGACCCGCTTTTGGAAAATCGATAAACAGCAGGCACCTAGCAGCTCATAGCTGCGTTCTCTCCCCCTCTCTCTATCTCATTCATCTGTATGTGTGTGTGTGCGAGAAAGAGGGAGCACGAAAAGTCAAATAATGCCGGTACATAAAATACCACCACACGCTCTGTGAACCCCGAGCCGGCTTCCGTTCGGTGCGATGTACATACATTTTACCGGCATGCACGTTCCCTGCGCACACACACACACACGCTCACACCGAAAGCCGGACCGTGGAAAAGAGACGGAAAAGCCCGTAGCAATATGAAATAAGACGCTTTGTTCGTGCCCGCGCGGGAGTGTATGTGTGCGTGCGGAATGAAAACCGAAACCGGCTGTTTCTTTCCGATGGAAAATCGCGTGCGAGCGGCACGAAACGACCCCGGTGTTGAAGCGGCCGGAAGGCTAGCTGGATGGAAATAAATCCTGGTTTGAATTGGTGTGTTTTTTGCTTGTTTCTCGTCATGTAGGAAAGATGGATGGAATGTCTTTTTTTTATTCCATTTCCAAACGGATGTTTTTAATAATCTGGTCCGAAAATGTAACTAAATTGTTGCAGCTGGTGATATTTTCTTTTCACCACCGATCGAAGCAAGCGCTGAATACAAACTCTATGGTTGGGCGCTTGGGGTGAGAAAAAAAAGCTCACCTCGTCTCACCACACACACGTCCAGCGAGAGAGAAAAACAAACGATTTTCCTTTTGCATTTGCATGCCGGATGGATTATGAGCTTTGCCGTTGTGGTTGGGGGTGATGTAAGCATTTTGCTGTACACGCGTGTCTTTGTGTTGGTGATGTACCACCGGGTGAGCGTGAGAAGCAAGCAGAGTGAGCAGTGAGATGGAGACGCCTGGTGCCTCGTTCACTTTGTGCGCAGTGATATTTATGTCCGTAGATAATGTTCAGCTATGTAAATGGGCAATTAAAGGTACATCGTGCCTCGAGACACGCGTGTGAATGTGTATGTGTGTGCTTAGTTGGTGTGTCTTTAGCTTATAATTTAGTTACCTCATCGAAAGTGAAGTAAATGGAAATCGATTATATTTAGTTTAGATTGGAAAATCGTTACTCGAAGAACGAATGCAAAGCAAATGGAAGATAATAAAGCAAAAATAGTACCCCAGAAAACCGAATCGGAAAACTTAATTTTCGCTTCTCATCTTTTCTTTCCAGCTCCGACAAACTTTTCCTGCAAAACTCCCCCGTTTTAGAAACTTTGCAAACAAAATCATTTCCTTCAGGTTTTTTGCGCGTCTCTCCTGTCCTTTCTCTATGCCGTTTAATAAATTGATTAAGAAACCTCCGTCCACACGTACCGCTTCCATCTTAATCCGCTTCCCGAACAGCTGATGTGCGTATGCGCTGCCTACATTAAGGCGCTTGACGAAGGGGGGACGAGCAAACAATCGAACCTAAAAAAATGGCTAGGGAGGAGGATCCAATCGATCGAGCGAAGGTTGCTGTTTTGTTTCCTTTTTTTAATAATTCCCTTTGCATGTTTTACATTGTTGTCTCATATTGCCCTCAAAAAGTTTTGCCTTCCAATTGTATCGCCAAAAAAGAACGTGAAATGTATTCATCCCTCCAGGAAGGCGGAATTAAACAAAAAACACAATGGATAAAAGATCAATACAAGCAGTCCCGGGTTCGATTTGGGGATGGGAAAAGTTCATCTCCTACAGCTTCTCCGCATTGTACGGAGGAGGTGAAACATTTCAGCGGGAAGAAAAAAACGCGAGATAACGCCTTTCACCCACGAAACCGGCACAACGAAGCGTCCGAAGTTGCGCGGGGGCCGTATTCACCGTGATTTGGCTGTCGTTAAATTTTATACTTTGTTTTTAATTACATTTTTATTGGTAAATTTGCCGAGCGCTGGGTGGGTGGCAAAATAGGCGAACGCCGACAGCACAGTTACAGTGAGCTGGTTTTTGTTTTTTATTTTTTGTTGTCCGCTCCGTTTTGCATCCTGCAAACGGAATTTAATTACATTCCGGTAATCAACTGAGGGATATAAATTGATTGAAATGAATCCCCCCCCCAGCCTCTTCCGTTTGATTTTCCCCCCGTTCCATCCACGCATCTCCACCCATACACGCACGAACCTATAACACGCGCATTACGCATCGAGCCTGGCTCGAAGTGCTGGTGCTACATTTTAGTTCGCTTTGTTTTTGCGTTTCAATGAATCCAGTCCATTATATTGTGAATGACAGAGCAGAAGCGAAATTATGCATCACATTGTGTTCCATTTTTCAGAGCGAATGCTTCAACGCCACTATAAGTGCAAGGTGGTTTGGAAATAAATAAATAACAATTTTTTTTTTTAGAAAATTGTTATTTAAAAATGAGCTTAAAACCGAGTTCGATTTTTCAAAAAAGCAAAGTTTTGTTGTGTTATTTGTTATTTGTGGTATGTTCATATAAAATGTTAGTTGAGATAAAATGTTATATATTGCTTACTTTTTGCCCTTGAAGTATGCAACGCGTTCGGCAAGAAGCTTTATTAACCATTTATGGGCTAATTAATTTATTCGGGCTGGAGTAGTGTTGTTCAAATGTTTATTTAATAGAACAAATTATAACTATTTGAATTCTTGAGATAAAAATAACCAGAATTTTATGAATAGTTATTAACAAACAAAAAACATAACTACATTTTCACCATTATAATAAACTTTTTCTTTATTTGATTTTAAATAATAAGTTGCATACACATGTAGTTGCTTAATGATTTTCCCAAGCAAATGATTCGATTTTCTCACCAATAATTCATGCCGCTTGCCCCCCAAAAGCGCTACATGTATCGTACTAATAAACAACCCTTTGTCTTCCGACAACCGTCTGCACCCGAGAACGGAGAAGCGAGTATTACTTAACAATTTAACATTGGCCAGCTCATCACCCACACAGTGAAAGCCGTACCTTACGAAACGAGTGCCATATGATGTGCCTTTGCCAAAGACACCGTTTTGCAGTACATAAGGTATCACACCCACGCTCACGCTTATCAGTTCCTTGCCTGTGGATGCTTTTTTTCACTCTCTTCTTGACGAAAGTTTGACGAACCTTCGCTTGACCGGAACGACCGGAACGACCGGTTGCAGGTTGTGAGTTTTCCACCGGCGATCCTTCTTGTTTTCCTTTTTTTCTTCCCCCCAATACCTCCCTTCGCACATCATCCCTGCTCACGAGTGCGAGGAGAGCTAAAAGAATCTGTTCTCGGTAGCGTGCACCATTGAGAAAAAAAACACGAAATCGTTAATCGGTGTATCAGGTAGCATAAAAAACAGCTGTTGAGAACAAACCGAGGGTGAAGCGAACATCGTGGCGCGGAGGGAAGACCCGCTTTTGGAAAATCGATAAACAGCAGGCACCTAGCAGCTCATAGCTGCGTTCTCTCCCCCTCTCTCTATCTCATTCATCTGTATGTGTGTGTGTGCGAGAAAGAGGGAGCACGAAAAGTCAAATAATGCCGGTACATAAAATACCACCACACGCTCTGTGAACCCCGAGCCGGCTTCCGTTCGGTGCGATGTACATACATTTTACTGGCATGCACGTTCCCTGCACACACACACACACGCTCACACCGAAAGCCGGACCGTGGAAAAGAGACGGAAAAGCCCGTAGCAATATGAAATAAGACGCTTTGTTCGTGCCCGCGCGGGAGTGTATGTGTGCGTGCGGAATGAAAACCGAAACCGGCTGTTTCTTTCCGATGGAAAATCGCGTGCGAGCGGCACGAAACGACCCCGGTGTTGAAGCGGCCGGAAGGCTAGCTGGATGGAAATAAATCCTGGTTTGAATTGGTGTGTTTTTTGCTTGTTTCTCGTCATGTAGGAAAGATGGATGGAATGTCTTTTTTTTATTCCATTTCCAAACGGATGTTTTTAATAATCTGGTCCGAAAATGTAACTAAATTGTTGCAGCTGGTGATGTTTTCTTTTCACCACCGATCGAAGTAAGCGCTGAATACAAACTCTATGGTTGAGCGCTTGGGGTGAGAAAAAAAAGCTCACCTCGTCTCACCACACACACGTCCAGCGAGAGAGAAAAACAAACGATTTTCCTTTTGCATTTGCATGCCGGATGGATTATGAGCTTTGCCGTTGTGGTTGGGGGTGATGTAAGCATTTTGCTGTACACGCGTGTCTTTGTGTTGGTGATGTACCACCGGGTGAGCGTGAGAAGCAAGCAGAGTGAGCAGTGAGATGGAGACGCCTGGTGCCTCGTTCACTTTGTGCGCAGTGATATTTATGTCCGTAGATAATGTTCAGCTATGTAAATGGGCAATTAAAGGTACATCGTGCCTCGAGACACGCGTGTGAATGTGTATGTGTGTGCTTAGTTGGGGTGTCTTTAGCTTATAATTTAGTTACCTCATCGAAAGTGAAGTAAATGGAAATCGATTATATTTAGTTTAGATTGGAAAATCGTTACTCGAAGAACGAATGCAAAGCAAATGGAAGATAATAAAGCAAAAATAGTACCCCAGAAAACCGAATCGGAAAACTTAATTTTCGCTTCTCATCTTTTCTTTCCAGCTCCGACAAACTTTTCCTGCAAAACTTCCCCGTTTTAGAAACTTTGCAAACAAAATCATTTCCTTCAGGTTTTTTGCGCTTCTCTCCTGTCCTTTCTCTATGCCGTTTAATACATTGATTAAGAAACCTCCGTCCGCACGTACCGCTTCCATCTTAATCCGCTTCCCGAACAGCTGATGTGCGTATGCGCTGCCTACATTTAGGCGCTTGACGAAGGGGGGACGAGCAAACAATCGAACCTTAAAAAATGGCTAGGGAGGAGGATCCAATCGATCGAGCGAAGGTTGCTGTTTCGTTTCCTTTTTTTAATAATTCCCTTTGCATGTTTTACATTGTTGTCTCTTATTGCCCTCAAAAAGTTTTGCCTTCCTATTGTATCGTCAAAAAAGGACGTGAATGTATTCATCCCTCCAGGAAGGCGAAATTAAACAAAAAACACAACGGATAAAAGATCAATACAAGCAGTCCCGGGTTCGATTTGAGGATGGGAAAAGTTCATCTCCTACAGCTTCTCCGCATTGTACGGAGGAGGTGAAACATTTCAGCGGGAAGAAAAAAACGCGAGATAACGCCTTTCACCCACGAAACCGGCACAACGAAGCGTCCGAAGTTGCGCGGGGGCCTTATTCACCGTGCTTTGGCTGTCGTTAAATTTTATACTTTGTTTTTAATTACATTTTTATTGGTAAATTTGCCGAGCGCTGGGTGGGTGGCAAAATAGGCGAACCCCGACAGCACAGTTACAGTGAGCTGGTTTTTGTTTTTTATTTTTTGTTGTCCGCTCCGTTTTGCATCCTGCAAACGGAATTTAATTACATTCCGGTAATCAACTGAGGGATATAAATTGATTGAAATGAATGGAGGCTGATAACGTGTGCGTGTGGGTGTGTTTGCGGTGCGTTCTTTTAACGATGCCACTGGCGAAAACACGTTTCGGGAAGACGGGATGGATAAGAACAGTCCTACGGAAGGTTCAGTTGATTTATTTGATCCTTTTTGTTTTTTAATTGTGTTTGTTTGTCGAATAGGTCTATTGCAGAGGTCTTTATTGATTGATTTATGTATTCATGTTATTTTTAAAAAAAATCTTATGTAGAAAACATATTTTTATGTTAGAAAAAGTAGTTTGAAGTGACTGACTGGAAGACGGGATGGATAAGAACAGTCCTACGGAAGGTTCAGTTGATTTATTTGATCCTTTTTGTTTTTTAATTGTGTTTGTTTGTCGAATAGGTCTATTGCAGAGGTCTTTATTGATTGATTTATGTATTCATGTTATTTAAAAAAAAATCTTATGTAGAAAACATATTTTTATGTTAGAAAAAGTAGTTTGAAGTGACTGACTGATTCTTCCGCCTAAATACGCCTAAATGTATGCCCTTCGCGTTACACAATTTAAAACAATCTGTTAATTTCAGTTTTCCCACCGAATAATTCGATTATGAGCGAAATAATAGACCCCAGAAACATCGCATTCGTCAGAAAAGGGTGTGTGATTAATTAATTTCCGTTTGTTTCCCTATTTGTTCCTGCGAAGGGCCTTGCTTCCGGGCGCATCGATTCTCCATAAACAAAACAATGCCACCTCGCCCCTCCAGGAAGAGGATTCGTTCTGGATCCATAAACGTGTGTTCTCCGTTCCCGTGGAAAAACCTTTTCAAGTACCGGAATGCCTCTATTTCCGCCCGCGTGGCTTTTGCCCGGGTGTCGGCCCGGCTGTGTCGTTGTTCTCATCGCCGCACCATTAACCGGTGCGTGTCTGCGAAGAATAAAGCTTAACCCCGCGCTCACGACATCGGAATTGGACATTAATGTTTATGATCGACACATTGACTGTCGGGGCCTTTTCGACAGCTGGGAGCGAAGGCACGCAAAGATGTACATGTCCATAACCAGGCAGGACCTGCCCAAAGTGAGTGTCCGAGCCGTACCGGGCAATTGAAGGCAATTTTATTCACCGAAGGCAATTTCCGAACCGTGTGCTTGTTCCTGTTTATGACAGGAGTTCGTGCGTTCGAGAAGGGAGCGCACACGGGGTCGTAAGTGCTGCAACACCGAACACCGAACCACCAGCAGCACGTGGACGGGCGAGCTCGAATTGAATTCAATTGTTTAGCAAATCATTACAGTCCACACGGCCTGGTGTTGGTGAAGGCACACACAATTGGATCGGTTTTACAGAGCTGAAACGGTTCGAGCGTGATTCATCATGGTGGCTCAGGTTTTTCGGGCAGGGAACGTCAGGCAAATATCAGTGCAACTTGTAGCTAAACAAAGGACAAAGCCTTTGGATGTTGTGCAGAATATTTTTAGATAGATTTTTAACATGAAGCAATCAATTTTGACAACCAATTGTCATTGTTATTTTCATATGTTTAGACCTTGCTAACGCCGCAAAGTATGCAAACTACTAACCATTTACAAATATGAGTACTTTCAAGCTGAAATAAGTTACTAAAATATCAAAATTGCTGTTGAGCATAAAAAAGCTATCTTTCCATACTTTCTTTAAGTTTCTTTTAATTTTGTTTCTTTTTTCTAAAACAATCTAATAAAGTTAGCAAACTCCGTCTATATTAGCGCTTTCTTTCAATATCAATTTATGCATTGTGATAAAACTCTTCAATTAAGCACGGTTCTTGTTTTTAAAATTTATTTCTTTTCTTCTTCTTCTTTCGAGTTTCTTTTTTGCTTTCTTTTTATATTATATTTTCTCAATAACAATCCGCTCAATTAAACTTCCTAAAATGAATTTGACAACCCCTGACCGACGGACTGAGCGCTCTCGAAGCGTACTGTCAAACAATGAAAGAGGAAGAAAATCGTTCATAAACTTTTGTTCTAGCTGTTGGCTTCCTTCACCGTACCTCACACCAATCCATTCCACAACCAACACCACCGATCGCTTGAGCTTAAAAAAAACACGTCAGATATATGCCCCCTCTGCAGAGGTGAACCAAACGGGAGGTGTAAGTGTCCGAGCGAGTGAAAGAGGGATGAAATCAACTATTCACTACACCCGCTCGCTGTCCCGGCGGCAGATTGTGCCTCAGCCCATGCGATTGACGCATGTGCATTTGCCGAATAAATAAAAATGCATTGTTCCCTGTGGCCTGTGCATAGACGAGCTCCCGGTTTAGAAAGAGAGAAAAACGGTCACCGCCACACACAACTGGATTAAATTATTTACAGCGTTTT
>KZ072850.1:4266-19557 GCA_002091845.1 Anopheles cracens | reverse complement strand
TGGGTACCCCTACACTCTCACTAATTGTCAGCCCCACACGCAACGCTACCCAAAAACAAACCTAAATTTGCCTAAATTCCAAACGCGATTGCGAATAATAAGCTTGGAGCCGTGATACCTAGGTTCGCAATTTAGTTTAAACTTCCCACTTCAGCCGCCACACAAACACAAGCGCGCGTGTCTCACTCCACTCTTTTAGTGTGTTAAGGTAGGTTACGGGATCATGTTTATTCGCAAAGAAATGATCAACATACTTAATTTTGGTATTTATTTCACCCTCTCCTCCTCCGTTCATTCGATATCGTCTACTAGAGCCTTTCAACTAATCAACTCACTGCCGTGTTGTTTTATTTATTTTTTGTTATTCCTACTAATTTTTTAATGGTAAAATTCATGCCATTGCGTACCTATAGCCTTTCGATTGCTCCTAACACGCGTTTTGTTCGTACCGAAACTGACACGCTCGCCGCAACGATACCTAGCTTACCGACTAATCCTTCTTTTGCTTCCGCAAAAAGGTCAAGAACCGTGCACCAAAACAGAGAGAAAAAGAAAAACATTCTAATACCACTTAATATCTGCATACATAACTATATTGTCGCTTGGCCCGAAAGCTCCTGTTTTGGGATAATAAATTAAGTATCAAGCACGAGATAACACACCAACGCTCGCGCGTCCCGAAACGGAGCAGTAAGAAAGCAGAAAACAAGTCAAGTCGAAGAAAGAACGAAACAAACAAAAAAGAGCTAAACCATGACTAGAGGTTCATCGAAACGAATCAAAGTCCGCCGTGTTCTACTCTCCTGGGTGTGGGGGAGGGAAAAGAGTCGCTTCCGTCGCTTCTACCGTCCGTCCTACAGGCACGTGGCCTCTGGTCTCTCGCCTCACGAACCGGGCACAGCCCATCGCCCGCTATGTACATAGTAATATCAGACCCCCTTTTGCCTTTTGCTATAAACTGGGCCCTCCCGCAGTAACGTTCGAATGGAATTTTACTTCGATTGAGTGACAAAAAAACAGCTGCTGGATGCTCTCATTCTACGGATAAATTGACAGAATTCGCACCAGGCCAACTATCCCGGTTGCTCGGTAAGCGATACGAAGACGTGCCGCGCCGTTTGATGATTAGGGCAAGTGCGTCAGAAGTAGGACTCGAAAAGCTGTCGACAACTATCGAACTGCTGCTGGTGCTTATTTAGGTGCTTATGTAGCTTATGGTACACGTGTTTTCCTGTACACACACACACACACACCTCCGAGCAGGGACAGAAACAGAAGTAAACTCTAACGCTTTAGTACCGGGCTTTAGTATATTTTTTGTTTGTTTTATCAATCACTATTTAATTAATCGTTCCCTACCGCTGGCTCGTTTCGCAGCACGAAAACGAAACATAGACACTTTACCCCCAAGAGTATGTGTGTGTTTAAGTAAAAACTTTCCATACTAGTTCCCACCCATCCACATCGCACAGACGGTTGGAAAGGAACGTGTTTTGTTTTGTTGACTTCTCCCATTAAGGAACAACCGATGCACACACGCACGCATCCACCGCACGGCCGCACGCGACAGCGCTATCGGTGCGTTCAGTCCAGGTGTTTGTACATGTCGTCCAGCTGGGGCGCAAAGTAGCTTCGGATCTGTGGCCGCCGGGATTTGAAGGTCGGTGTGAGCAGACCGTTCTGCACGGAGAACGGGTCCGGATGTAGGTAGATATCTTTGACCTGAAGGAGATGGTGATGGAAGGTTAATCTCACTAGCAGCACTCGCGTAGTGGTGTGTAGGGGAGCACTACGTACCTGTTCGAAAGACTTCAGTCCAAACTCCTTACCCCACAGGATCATGTCGTTCAGGATGAGCTGCTTTACGTCCGGGTTGTTGCACAGTACGCTCAGCGTGCCGGGAATGTTGTTCTCCTGGGCCCAGCTCTTGATCACCTCCACGTCCGGGACCACGATCGCCACTATGCAGCTCTGTAGGAGAGAGAGAGAGAGAGTGGTTAGCATGTAAACCATTAGAATTCAAAATTTAAAATTAGATAGTAATCGATATTGAAGATGCACTAGCAGTAGCATTCATTTCATTCTACTATTCATTCTACTATTCTACCTCTAAATTCATTTTCTTCTGGTCTAAGACAAGAGAATTGATAGGATTGATGCCATTTTGGAGACACTTTGCCTGACTTTAAGTAGTCATATTTACGATTAGAACCTCGAGAAGAACCAATCTACAAAAATTGCATGGTAAGAAGAGAATTCTCCTTACTACGGCTAAGTGATCCAACAACTTTAAAATTAAGCCTTTGGCTATATTTTTGAATTGCAATGTTAATACAGATTAGAGTCATACTTTGGGCTGTATTTCAAAACTTATATAGACTTGTTTACTTCGAATCAGAAGTTCAAATCTATACGCAACTTTTATAACGTACGTACCTTTAAGCTTTCACCATGCACGAACACCTGCTCGACGTACTGGCTGCGAATGTACGCGTTCTCGATCTTCTCCGGCACAATGTACTCGCCCTGGCTCAGCTTGAAGATGTGCTTCTTGCGATCGATCACCTTCAGCGTACCGTTCGGTAGCCACTGCCCGATGTCGCCCGTATGATGCCAACCGTCCTTATCGATCGTTTCCGCCGTACGCTGTGGATCTTTAAGGTACCTGTAACGAGCGAAAGGGCATTACTGGTTTGCTCGACGGAATCTCCCCACCTCGCACACACGTACCCGATGAAAACGTTTGCTCCCTTGACGCAGATTTCACCCTGCTGCTGTGACGCGTAGTACTCCATCTCGGGCACATCGACCAGCTTGATGCCGTTGCAGGCGACCGGAGGTCCGACGTGACCCGCCACAAAGTCACCCTGTACGGTGAGCGTGATCGGTGCGGTACACTCCGTCTGTCCGTAACCCTCACAGATGAGACAGCCGAGTGCGGCACGCGAGAACGAGAGGACCGCCTCCGACAGCGGTGCCGAACCGACCACCATCAGGCGCAACCGGCCGCCGAAGCCTTCCTGAATTTTCCGGAACACCAGCTTATCCCAGATGCTGTTCCGCCGCACGATGCCGCGCTTGATCTCCGCCTCCTTCGAGCTGAGCGCCATGTTCAGCAGCAGCTTCTTCACGGACGACCGCTGCACCTCGGCGAACACCTTGTCGTACACGCGATTCAGCAGCCGCGGGACGGCCGGCATCAGCGTCGGCTTCAGCGCCTTCAGGTCGTTCGTCAGCTCCTTGATGTCGCCGGAGAAGAACCCGACCGCACCGCCCATATAGTACACCCCGTTCTCGCAGCAGCGCTCGAGCATGTGGGCGAGTGGCAGGAACGACACCATGATGTCACCGACGCGCGGCCGATGCGTACCGAGCTGCAGCAGGACGCCCGCCACGCCGGACAGCACGTTCGCGTGCGTCAGCATCACTCCCTTCGGGTTGCCGGTCGTACCGGACGTGTAGCACACCGTGCACAGATCGTCCGCCTTCGGTTCCAGCTCCGGGTGGTCGTTAATGGCGCCCATCTTTTCCACCTCGTCGAACGTGTGCACATCGATGCCGACGTTCTTCGCCCGCTGGAGCGTGGCCGGTCGGACCTCCTTGATTGCGACGATCTTACGGAGTGATCTGTGGAGCAGAAGAGTGTGGTTAGGTCGCCGTGCAGACAAGTTCAGCAGCTGCAGAAACTTACTTCGGTGCCTTATCCAGTAGCAGGTTCACCTTCTTATCATCCTCCACCACGACGATCTGCATCTCGGTCTGATCGACGATGAAGGCGCACGCGTCGGGACCGAGTGTGTCGTACAGTGGCACAACTACCAGCGAGTAGCAGTAGCAACCCTGCTCGAACAGGATCCATTCCGGACGGTTCTGCGAGTAGATGCCGATGAAGGTGCTCGGCCCGGGTCGCAGCCCGAGCGAGATCAACCCGGAGCCGAAGTTCTTCGCGCGCAGTAGCGTCTCGTTGAAGTTCATCCACTGGAAAAAGAAGAATGAACGAGAATGAGGATGTGACGCATACGTATTTTAGTATATTCCAAATTCTATTCTATTTGATCCTGAAGAAACCTGTATAAATGTTTTCCACACAAAGTTTTCTACAATTTTATCGACCCGCTCGCCAGGAGGGCATAAAGGAATTAATTTTTCAGATGGTTTAAGACAGGTTGGCGAGGAAAGCGCAAGGAAATAATGCATGTTAAACACACATCGTTACAGTTAAACTGTATCCAATTCTTTAATAAATAAAAATAACTCGGTCTACTGTAAAGGAAAAAGTTGTACTAACAACTCACTGAAATTAATCACTAATTATGGTCAAGTTTTTATGGCTAAGGTGTTTTAGTACATCATATTAGTACAACGCCAAATCTTTTATCCCTAGGTGTTGCAATTTGTTATTCGGTTTATTTATCCGATTTTTCCATACAGTCCAACACCAATAAAACTACCTTTCTACAATCTAAGAGTAGGTCTCTAGAAGGTTTTAGTACATACTAGCTGCAGCTTACCTGATATGGTGACTGTAGATTTTCTCGCCATCCTAGACACGGCCCATTGTTTGACACGTAGGCACCCTTGCGGAATGACTGGTACAGTGTTCGTATGTCCTCCTCGAGACAGCTGACGAACTTGCCATCCTTCGCCTCCTTGTAGAACTTGGAGACGTGTATCTGTTCCGGGCCCTGCATGAGAAAAAGGAAACGAAAAGCAAACAAAGTACCATTAGAGCATTGAAATTTGTCAGCGATCCAAAAACGCCAAGCCATGTCGTCAATTTCAGCGGATCATTAATTACAACTATCGAACGCTAAGCGCTACCGTCTCGGAACGCCCCTCCGAACCCATGTGCCATAATTCATCTTGATCTATGCACCACCGCCCTCTCGTCAACAGGTCATTTCTCGTCGAAAACGCATTCGTCGTACGTCCTCGTGCGAAGTGGTGGTGCACATTTTCGACGGGAAATTACGTCATCTTCTACACGCTCGTACGTACGGTACGCGGACGTAACTCATCGCATTTGCAATAACGTTTTGGGCTGAGCTGATCTACTCCAAAAACAAAAACACGCGCCGACCGTGAGCGTATTGTTATTTATTAGAAACAGAGCGCGCATGGGAGGCGCACTTGGACGCGTTTTGCCATAAATTTTCCACTTAACCGACAGAAGTGTGGGCGGTTGTTGTCTTCGCTTGGCTCGCGACAATCCTTTCGGTTTGTTGTGGTGCGTTTCTTGGGACAAGACGCTGGACTGGAGAGAAGGACTTTCGTGAAAGGAGGTAGTGGCAGGATGATCTGAACTAGAATACTGTTAAGTTTTGGAAGATCGCCTCGGTGGTGATTTTACGATCGTCATTTGGTTTATTTAATAGTTGCCTCTAAACAGTTTCTATGGCAATATCGCATGAGTTACGTTAGCTATAAAAATCCGATCTTCTCCTCAACATCCAGTTCTCATTCTATAAATCCACGACCCAACATGTGGTCACATTTCAATCTAATGTTTGCCTAGCATACACGACGTCATTAGTTACGCAATAACGCTGCCTGTATCTTCTCTCCTTCATTCCAAATGAGTTATTTTTATGTCGGTTTGTCTTACAAATCTCTTCCCGGCCCGAGACGGGTGTTAACCATAATCCATCAGCCAACCCAGGTGGTTGTTGCGCGGTAGTAATCGTGATGACCATTTTTACGAGGTCGATTCCTCCATCATCACGCGACCCTAAAAATAGTCGACGGAACGGTTCATTTTTCATAACTCGCCCTCCCCTGCATCGATTCCGCGTCATTAGCTGGCCCGGGGTGAGGGTTAACAAACACAACGTTTCAAGCGCGTGTGAACGTGAATTGTCAGACCAAAAACTACACGACATTTCGGGCGGGCTTCCGGGTGAGACATTTCACGGCCGTACTACGCGGCGCTATCCTAACACACAAAGGGAAACGAGAGAAGAAAAAAAATCTCAGTGATCTCACCAACGGTCAGGTGCCAAGAAAATGTGCGCTCGGATAGCATCGCGGATGGTTGCTGCAAAGTTCAAGTTCGCAGCGAGGCGGCGCACGCAACACAAACATTCGTCTGCATGGCGATCGCTGCAGGTTGCTCCTTGCGAGCATCGGACCGATCGCAGCGCGATGATGCAGCCGGTACACAAATACCACCATGACGGGATGATGATCCGCTGTCGACAGTTTTCCCCTTGAATGGTCACTCAAAGTACGAAAACGACCCCGCACAATCTGTCAGCTTCTAGAACATGATCGTTTCGTGATGGTCTAGAAGGTAAACAATTACACGTCCCGAACGCTAAATCATAGTATCGAATAAATAGTGAATTGTTTTACTTGGCGTGATCCCAATTATGGAGAGGGAAGCATAATATTGGCGATCGAGAGTGGTCCAAAGAAAACATTAATGTCTTGGTGCACCCTAGGCGGGCCAACCAGGGCTTGGAATAGACGTCAGTCTGTCAAAGAAATGAAATATTTTCTAATGCAACAACGTAGTAAACAAAGCAAACACGTCAATTTAGAGGATAAACAAGATCCATAGTCATCTTGCCCTCCGCATACTGTAGAATCGTTAGATCATTGAGATGTACTAACAGATTGCTTTAAAACTATAAATAATGATATACAAACGTTCATCCTTGATGGCTTTTTTACTTTGGTCAAGCTTGTCAAATTAAAGCATTCTTTTATATGTTCCAGCCTCTGCCATCAGCTGGATTCTAGGTGATTTACCGTAACCAACTATAGTTTTAGAACAAGAGTTTAGTACAACACAATAACTTCAAGTATAATTGAACTCCGCATTCAGTAAAGGAAATTTAACTAAACATACTTTTAAAAATTTCATTTCCGTTGGGACTTTTCCAACAACATATAAACAAATTAACTTTTAGTACTATAAGCAATATACAAATATTTACTAGATATTACGGCAACATAGACATTTAAAACTTCAAAACATGCTATGTAACATTCCCAAATATACAAACTCTATACGGGCGATAATCTTTAATAAGCATTATGATATCTTTTCGATAACATCGAGAGGTTCAACGTGTTGAGCGGTTCTTAAAACCATCTGGGAGCTAAGGTCAGTATCTTCTCAGAATTGATAAAAATACACCACAATAGAGAGAGTATGTGTGTAACCGTTCCGTTTAACGTCTAATATCGGAATCAAATTACTTCGAAATTCAGATCCACGTCACCCTGTTGGTCACGAGTGCAGACGACCCAAGCCCAAACATAAATCGACGTGGAACACATCCACACTAACCCACATTAAATGTCCTTTCGTTTGCATCCGTTTGCTCTTCTTCACCCGCATATCGTTCCGTTTATCGATAGCGTCATCTTCGCGAGCGTTGTTTGGCGTGTAATTATGTAAAATTAGTGTTAACATCGGAGCGAGCGAGCGTGCGCATGAGGGTAAAAAAGGAAGAAGCGAAAAGTAGCCCGAAACGAAAACAATAAATTAGCTCTTCGCAACAAAATTAGTGCGGTACGGTGCCATAATTTACTGTCAAGGTCCTTGTTCTTCGCAAACCCAGCAACGGTGGCAACAGCGACAACAACAATGCCCGTTTGGTTCGTGATCATTCTAGAAGTGGCTGTGGGGGATGTCTTGACCACAATCACATACAGTGGCAGACACTTTCCGACACGAATGGACGTGATTGACAGGGAAGTATTCGCCGGAGCGCAGTCAGCGGCAGGGTTCGCTGTCTAGAAGCGAGGATTAATGAGCCTCGGAACGTACCCTTTTGGCCCGGAGCGAGTCACCACACACCACGTCGTCGGCCGACTCATCGTGCTTAAAGTCTGATGAGTCCTGCTCTTGTAGCAAGAGGATCCCCTCTAAGGCATTCATTTATTCTTAATTATTTACTCACATCGTAACCGTGCAAACAACAATTACATCCCGAGCCGGCCACACGTACACGCTCACACGTCGGTCACGCGCACATCGACTACTAAGTTCCGCCGCGACGAGAACGCCGAAGAGACCTCATCTCAAGCGCACCCGGCAGCAGCAAACAAACAAACCAGAAACATTCCCACCTGTTTGGTCCCGTGTTTGGCCCGGTACACACTCTCCGAACAGATTTCGCAGCGGCCGCGTGTGCCGCACGATTAATTAAAATGCCACCATGGCGAGACCGGCAGCAGCAGTTCGGTGCTGGGATTTGTTTTGATAGCGGCAGCGAAACGCCAAAACACACGTTGCACGGGGCAGGTTGCGAAAATGTGATGTCTGCTGTTGCGGGACTCTCATTAAGCCGTTCTTTATTTGTTTCCATTTGGGAGGAACACTTTTTGGGGACAACTCGTTCCATCTCGCACGGGCATCTGCGCGCGAATAAGCGCAGAATAATTGCACTTTGACTGCGCCAGTTAATCATACGGTGGTGCGACAGCAAACGGTGTAAAATGTATGAATGTTATTTTTATCGCCCATTTTGAATAATTCTTTGTTGTATCATGTACACTAAAAGCTTCTTTTTGTGAGGTGTGAGGTTTGATTGGCAACTGTTAGTATAGAGCACTGGGATACACATTTGAAGTGTTGTATGACAGTTTGCTATAACAATGTATAACAGAAAGATGGCATCTTAGTAGACAATCAGAGTTGCGACGTTTTTGAAGAAAAATTGGATGACCCAATCTCTGCCACGATGCTGGCCTTGAAATTGAATCTGGATCATAAAGCTATCTACGTATTCGTAATAATGGTAAGGTTGCGTTGGGATATTTCAAGTCGTAAGAACATGATCCACCAATTACTTTTCTTGAGCATGTCCACCACCAGACCGGCGTGTAATACGAAACCGACCCTGATCGTTGATGAATATCATCAAGCGCATGTTTATTTTGTCACGCGGAGCAGCAACTAACTCGATGACCATCCATTGACATTTGCTAAAATTGCGATGGAACTATCGGACGAAATTATGTCAGCATTATGGCGGTAGTATCACAACACGACAACAGTTCAACATCAAAATCGAAATACCATCAGAACGCCAGGGTGAGATCATCAAACAACGAGAAAAAAGGCATCCATCCATCATGCAAATTCAAATATCAACCTTGCGCTACCCATGTTGTATCAGCTCGAAAGCTTAATTATCCGCATCGGGTGCGCTGTTCCGGCCGAACTGTGCATCACATGACAACCCCTTTCGACCGGCCGCACGCCGCCCACCGCCGACGGACGGACGGCCGGGAGTGGGTGAGTTTTCCTTCATAAATTTTCCACGCACCAACTCACCAAGAAGCGACGCCAAAAATATAGATTCGATTATTTTTCGCGTAGATGTTTTTGTTTGCCGATTGCATTTTTTTTTATTTTTCTATCCCGCGACGATGAGGGTGGGTCAGTGTTGGGACAGACAAAACAAACCGACGGAGGTGGTGAGTGAAGAGAGGAGTTGTTGGCGTTTCCGTTTGGCGTCTGGACGAAAGTGCGTCACGGCATTAAGACCGGGCCGGCCGACCTGCCGGCGGAGAGAAATGCAACAGTCGAGATGAACCCCCGCTTCAATTAGGCGTATAAAAAGATGGTTCCACTCGAGTGCGATCGTCATTTTTCGATACATTAGCGTTTGCGATCCGAGGAAGGTTGTATGTGGTACGGTCGAGAATATAGCTCTGTTATACGTATTCAATTTTATTATTGAAACACAAAGTAGTACCATTGGAACTAACATTGTAAGTACTAAAATTTAATATTCTTTATAATTATTCTTATACTTAAATACTTAAATTCATGAATCAAACAATAAATGTTTGTTCTAAAACGTGTACTAAAAACCATTGGAATGCACATGGTAGGTTAAATTTGTCTTTCACAAGAACAGACAATACTGACAAAGACTGACATTTGTACTACAATACTTATCAAGTGAAGATCTCATAAATACGTTCCTTAGATTGTGTTAGAGAATAACGTTTCATTACCGAAGGTAAAATTGTTTAGTACATCTTGACAGCTAGTCTATTCATTTAGCACAGTAAGACAGCATATACTCTATTCATGCTTGATGAATGTAGGCGGAATGTACATTGATTGGCATTTGATTTTGGTTCTGTAAACAAATTCTACAATTTCCTATCGAATCTGCTGCTAAACATGCTATAAAGATCATCTTAGTAAAAATTTGTTCTAACACTTAGCCAACCACAGTCAAATCTGCTTTCGTAGCTTTAAAACAAATTCTTATTTTTCTTAACCATCTTTAAACGTAACCTTACTCAATGTTCTAGTTTAAATCAGTAAAATCGACCCAAAATATACCCAGCGCAAGGATTAGACATCCGACGCATGCTGTCAGAACAGAAACACAGGCACAGAAACGAAACTAACCTTCAGGATGTCACTCTGAAAGCTGGGATTTATCGGTAATCGGATCGGTTCCTGTGAACCACAGCACGCCATTTTGAGGCCGTGTTTAATTCGTTCTCGTCGTTGTTTTCTGTGGCCGTCAAACGATCTGTCTCACACTGCACTAGACGCACTTCACTGCACTTTCGAAGAAACTATATAAGTGCACTTGCGAACGGAGATCTTTACGAGTAGTTGAACAAAAAAGCACACAAACACACGCCCGCCAGCACACTTAGCTAGTCGCGCTTCTAGCTGCCTTTTATCCTTGAGCTATAATATCTTCAAACCGAACGTAAAGCGTACATCATCTCATCGCGAACCGCGCGGACGTTCGGATGGCCGTACGGGTGTGTTTCGGCCGGGTGGATCATAATAATTTTGTACCCTTTTGCTTCACTCCGTTCACCCCGCGTAATCACCGCCAATTCGTCCCGGACCACACGATTCCGATCAGAAACGCGCGAGATTTAATCGTTGTTGAATGGGCCGCCTCTGTCCAACCCCTTTTTTGTTGCTGCTATTTTAAACCCGTAAGCACCACGCAAACCACCCCACACACAATTTAACGCAAAATGTCAACTAAACCAACAGAAACGTTGTGTAGAAATACGGCGCAAAAAAGCACTGCGTGGGGTTTGTAAATTATTCACCCCCCAATATGAGCTGCAGTAGTAGGGTGTTTATACTTCAACACTCTTTTGTTCGGTAAAGCCCATAGAATATTTTCTTCCCAAACGATCACTAAACACTCTTTTTTGTGCTGAACGCTTCTCAGCCCCTGGTCACAGCGTGACTACGCTTTGCGTACGAGAGGAAGATGCTGTGATAATTTTTATTTTTATCCTATTGTTTCACTCGGCTTCAATGTTAAGGACACGTCGACGCGGTGACGATCGCCACGGCACCCAAAACTCAAGACACACGTCCACCGACGGCAACGTCTTCTAGTTCACTGACCAAAACGGCGTCAGCTAGCGATCGCGATCGCGGTGGCGTAGGATCGTCTCGACTTTGCTCCTGCGCGGCAGCTGCTCGCCACTCGAGGATGCTCTCCTTTCCAACCCGGTTTTTGGCGATGAATTAGCAAAAAAAGGGTACGCTCGAGACGCGCAAGAAGGATGAATGTTCCGCTCTCGAGTGGAGCAGAAGCATTTGGAATGTGCTCTTAAGTGCACGCCGGTTCATACGCGCGGGTGAGGATGTTGCCGGGTGTACTAAAACGGCCCCGCGTAGGCAGGCTAACGTGCGTAAGAGCCGTGAGTTAAACGGGAAAACGCACTGAGAAGATGATGCAATACAGCGTCACGCTTGAAGCGTTTTGAAGACAAGCACATGTTTGAAGTCTGGTAAAATAAATGAAGGGATAATCTATTGTCACTACGGTATGTAAATTTTGAACAATTTTGATCAATTTTGAACACAAAATAATAATTTTAAAGAACCTTTTAAACCAAGTCAACCCTATTTTGGTATAAATCCTGTTCTAGTCTTGGTCGATAACAATCGTGGCTCGAAGGAAGCAGCCTTTTAGTATTTTATAATTATAAACAACTTAGTGCAAAACGCGCTATAATTTATAGCATGTTTTTAGTAATTACCCATCAGTATACATCCACAGATTATTAGTACAAATATTAAAACTAATTTCATATCAATTTTCAAATATGTGAATGCGACTCATTTCTATTATAAATGTCAATACGAAAGTTATATCTGTTTATATCTTTATATCTGTTTATCTCAATGCATTAGGGATGGTTTTAGTACAAGTTTACGTGTTTAATTTTCAAACTACTTTCTTCAAATTTTTATACTCTAATGCTGGAAATACGGTAAATTAATTTTTGGCAGGAAACTATATAAATGAATAATAAGAATAGTGAAATAAAGCAAAAATTTTAGAGCATGTATGCCTCAGTGCCTGTATCATGCCGAAAAGTGCACATAAAATATTATTAATCTCTTCAGAAGCTAATTAAGCCGGTAAGTAAAACAAAATGGTAGCAATATGAATCTAAACTGTACACCGATAAAGCCAATCCATACCGGTTTAACTCCCTTTCAATAAGGCATCTCAATTCAATCTTGGATTGAAAACCCGAAATATCCCCTAGTGAACGCATGTTTGTTAGCCAATCTACCGCCTCGGTGCCTCCCTTATTTATGAGGTTTGTATATCTCACCCAATAAAAAAACGACAATCGAGGTCAAAAGGAGTGCGCGGTATGGATGTGTGTATTTTAGGCTAGGCAGTTCGGATCACTTTCCCGCTGATCAAACCGCGAGTGCCGCAGTGGGATTCCTCACGGTCGCGCTGTCATGAATCGCGAAGGTCTTATCCAATCGCGATGCAATTGGTAATATCGATTACCTCGCGCACATCTGGTACGATTCACCTAACACCTATAGTAGCCGAAATAGATTGGAACGAGGCACACGTAATCGATTCGGAAAGTAATTACAATTCACTTAAAGCTATGAGCAACAGGAATGAATAGGTTCGTTTTAGAATAGAAAAAAACCCTCTCAAATTGACTGTTCACAGGTGTTTGCGTTCGTTCGCAACACTTAAACAAACATTCAATTTGCAACAATACCAATTCCTTGGCGCCTGCCCGCTGTCGGATGTATTTATCCGCACGTTTGCGATTCGCAGTTTTATGAGTATTTATAGATGAATTAATAAAATCAACAGCAAGCACCCAGCTTCCCAGCACGATGGTGGTGGAGGTGGAGCACGTGTGAGAAAAATGCTCCTACAATCGTCGTGTCCAGATGCTGGTCCTTCGTCGACGCCCGACGGCGCATTTTGTAAATATTTGATTACCGCTTCCGCTTCAGCCGCTGAGAGACGACCATTAGGGAAGGAGCGGCTCATCGGTGACGTTGAGCGAATAGCTACCGATTCGATCCCAATTTTTCCACCATCATCCAAAATCACAAATCACCATGCGCCTCCATGCTGCTGCTATTGCTCCTTCCCTATCGGTCGTGCCCGTTGAAAGAAGCAAACAAACGATCACCAAACGCAACACACATGGGATTTCACGGTGCGGCAGCGACGCTAAAGTAGCTCGTTAATTTAACAACCAAACTCCTCGAGCATAACCGACAACATTTTCGACCACAAGCAGGCGCGCTGTGCGCTTGACTGCTCCTCCTGATGCTGCTGCTGCTAGCGCGGCGTGTTCGTACTGCTCTGCACCTTTTTCCGTCGGGCGCTATTCTTAGCTGATAGCAGATTTTTCCGAACAAACAACGCAAATAACACCTCAACGCCAGCACGCGCACAGGCGAGACGGGACACGGCCGAGCTATTTATGATTCGCGCATCGCTGACCGTATACACGCGCGTATGTGTGTTTGTGTGGTGGCCGATGATGCCTTCAGCCGCCGTGAAGTGACGCCTCCGAACCGGCTGGTCCGGCTACCGCGACGTCATAACCGGGCGGTCGGGTCATGTGCTTCGGCGGTGACGATACTTACGGCTTCTATTGGACACTGATTATCTAGAGGCACTAGTGGTTTCTCCGGTACGGGTCTGGTCGAATAGTAGTAGGCTGTGGCGGCCGCTGCCGCCGTCAGGGCGAGCGCACCGGCCGTACCGCCGACGCACTGCAGGTTCTCCTCGATCTCGTCAACTGCAACGAGAGAAGGTGGAGGCGAATTACAACAATGTTTATTTGTGTGTCTTTTTAAATCAATGAAAACGTAATCGATCGAGGGGTAATAAGAAGATTGTCGACGAATAAGACTGTTGCGCCTGATGGTATGCAATCTGTGAGCAGTAACGAGTGGAATAGCCAAGACACAAACCAATTTAGGTGATTCACAGAGTCAATATGGCTGGAATCTCATGGGCATAATTTGTTTGCAATACTTTCCTAACATTTTTCAGTCTTTTTTTGTGTTTGTACTTGGTACATTCTTATCTGATAAAATAAAATTTATTCGCTCCATCTAATCTAACAACTCTAAGAAACGAATTGAAAACAGTGAAACTAAATTACTTTTAGTTTTTAAAAGAATGTTTTTGATTCGATATGGAACGTTTAGTAATGTTTTAAACATGTTTGTAATTTGAACAACAACAATGAAATTTAAATGAGCTGTTGGCAACATACAAGATCAATGTTGATTAGCAAACAAAATCATTAACCGATTGCTGTCAAATGGATTTTAGAACAATTTTTAGTACAAATCTTTCGTCCCATTTTTAGGTTATTCGTTCGCTTGTATGCTGTATTAATGTGATTCAACATTAGCAACAAAAAATAATTCAAATGGGTTACAGTATAAATGATTATAATTGTGTTTGAGATTATAATTATTCGATTTGTTTTCCACTAGCAGGATATTCAAGTGAAGAACCTTGGACAAACTGAAGATAATCGATAAAAACAGGAGCCTGTTGCGTCAAAATCAACCTCGAGGCCATCCATATTTCGAAATACTTATGTGTAGCTACCTCAACGCAAACATTCGAGGTGCTCGCACGCAATGATTTATGATTCTCCAGCTCATAATCTTGATGAAATTCATATCAGAATCGCACTCTGCTGATAACACCCCAGGCAGGAGTACTCCACAAAATTACTTAAATCACTCCCAGTCCCAGTCCCACGGTGGGCTAAATAAAACCACCCATTCTTCACCTTATCACCGCGTCCACATGCTCCCAGTATGAAGTCCCCCACACACCGCACAAAGGTGAACCAATGTAGCGGCGTTTTTATCACCCGGCGTTATCGGCCGATCGAGCCACCAGCGAAAAGAAAACACCGGTACAAACCAAAGTGGGCATGATGTGCCGGTTTTACTGGCACGAATGACTTGCGTGAAAAAAAACACAGCACCTTTAAAAAAACCCGACCGCGTGTGTGTTA
>KZ072847.1:58949-90839 GCA_002091845.1 Anopheles cracens | reverse complement strand
ATGTTAATGCTGATGATACAACACGGCTCCATCATATATATAGCAGCACCCAACGGAAAATGCTGGCCATTTTCGTTTTAAGCGTTGTTTATTTAATATTAATTTTACGCGGTACACTACGTCGGTCTGTGAAAAGCAACCTTGCCCAGTGCTGCTACCTAGCGGTGGGGATGAAACCAACATCGTCCCACACAGTAGAGCTCGTGAGCGGTAGCATGTCTTAGACCTTTGGTTACTTTTTACAAGTTGTTTTCGTTTTGTTCAATGTTGCACATCTTGAGTAGATTAAGATGCGTTGGTTGGCACAGTAGAAACTCGTACGGGCAAGTTCGCACTTTAAAACATGCTACACACACAACTTGGACGATTGATATGCGTGTAGGTTACGTTGGAACAGAATATGTCAATGGCTACAGACACTTATTACGACGAAAGTAACACAGCTTCATTGTTTACTGGCTGATACACACGTTTAGTCTTGAAATGGTGCATCATAAGATTATTTGCCTGAACATTTGCAAACGTAAAAAATGTTTCACTTTGTTTTCCGTTCACATCCCCCCAAGAGGTAATGACGAAAAGTTTCATTAAATTCCTATCGCTATAGCCCGCCTCGAAGCTTCCCGATGCAATCGCATGAAAAGCGCTTACCAATCAAGCAAGGCGTTGTTGGTTCAGATACACCGGTAGCCGGCTTATTGTCTGTAGGATAAATCTGTTTCGGTATCACCACTGTCTATGAAGTGTAGTTAACAGGTATGATTTCGTTAAATATGACCGCTTGAGTTGATAGTTTTAAAGACAAGCGAAGGAAACCACTGGAAAAAAGAATCACAAATATGCGTAACGGAAGAAATGAAGCTGGATGAGGGAGAAATTTAACAAAACAAAACAAAAAAACATGTTGCTGTCTCGTTAATGAAGGTGTCGTATTTAAAGAAATAAAAAGAAATAAAAATGAAAGTAGAAACAAATCATACGCCAATGTGTACAAAAATAGAGCATCTAGTTGTGATTATTGTTCGAGTTTGCTGTTTACCTTCGAGAGAGAGAGAGAGAGAGAGTACGGAGATGAAGCAACATCTGGGGAATGTGGTGTGTACGAATTATCTATACTTCCAACTAGTTAAGTATTGGGACAACTTTGGTTTGGCTACGTTTCAAAGCATCTGAAGTATCACTGAGTTGCAGACACGCCCGGAAGAGAACCGCGCAATGATCATGTCATTCTTAAGTTCGGCGCTTAAAGTTGTATGCGTTATTCTCATTCCCTTTTGTACGAATTGCAACTGGAAATGCTGTAGAAGCGGAACGAACATGCAGCAAACCAATCCGAGGTGGGTAAGGAGTGGGCTAACGCGTGGCCACCACGCCCTGACACAATCACAACGTAACTCTAAACCAATGGATCTGTATCTCTATTACAACACCCCGCGTCTCTGTAACTGTCCATTGTACCTCTCTTGCAACGGAAAACAAGCAACACTAGCAGATCAAAAGAAGGAAGAGCGATAAGAAGCATAATGAAGTAAACATATTTAAGACAGCTTAACAAAGGAAGCAGATATTGTGCAAAATGAAATCCCGTGAAGCTACCGGATGGGAGGGTCGGAAGCAGCAAACAAATAATAAACACTCGTTGACATCTTAAATGTGCCCTTTTATCCAAGAGATGAAATATACATACATATAAATTGAGATGAAAGTATCCTTAATCTTACTTAGTCGCACTGGCAAGCAAAAACAAAACAAAAATCTACACAAAAGCAAGCAACACGGCAAAGCTCATAATAAATTCATTAGATTCTACGCTACGAATCTTTCTGGAACGTGCTGGAAATCACCGAACACACGTGGAGCATACAGCTGGAGGATGGGGAAACCGGGGGCCCGTAAAAGCGCACGCTTGCGTACGGTGTCGGTGAATTTTTACTACCAACCGTTCCAATATGTCGCATGATGCAGTGGACTATGCTACGCGTTTGGTTGCATCTCGTAACGCACAATGCATTCCCTTATCTTCCGTGCACGTGCATTCCAGATTATTTAGGCCAGCGACGACGATTCCAAACAATAAGTTACCATTTGGATCAATGGTAACTTTTGGAAATAGTTTAGAACGGACTGTTGGTGAGGGAAATTTAAAGGGAAATCTTGGTGTTGGCGAAATAAAAAAAATCTAGAGCAGTTACTAATTATTGATATGATTTCCTGATAATCGTTCCAATTTCATGAAAATCAGTCAAAACCAGACGAACATCGTCCAATTGAATCAACATCCTCAAAATTAATACAACCACTTACATTCTATGAACATAAAAGGCTACTGAAGAAACTCAAAGTATAAAAAAAAAACAAACCATTTCATTAAAGCAGATTTTTTATATACCATCCCTGAATATCACAGTTCGAATTTCTTTCATCGCTTATGTCAAAAGCATTTTACAAAAAAAAGACAAGTCAGCCTTGTGCTGTTAGTGTTAACACGCATGCGCAAAAACGTGATGATGTTTTCCATCTGGTAAGCATACTGACCTAAGCAACGCGTTTACATCGCGCGATCGAATATTAAAAACATCGTTGTGTTGTAGTGATTGTTAAAAAGGTGATTAATAAAAACATGATAATAAAAACATGACACTCCACAAATTAAGGTTGTGAATAGAAAAAAAAATATTTTGATTTAAAAAATAGGCCCTATGATCGTGATATTAACAAAATTTTTATCATGTTTTCAGTAAATAAGTTGAGTGAAAAAGATCAAAAATGCGTTGTTTCGTAAAAACCACCGCGTTGCTGGATGGTTTATTATCCTTCGGTATGCTTTTACTGGTATGCAAATGCAAAGCTCAATATTATTCTGTTTCACATAATTAATAGTGCTGAGCAATGGTTTTGGAAATGGAAATATACCACTGTTATCTTGTATGAATATAACAATTTAATTAATAAAACATCGCATTTAAAAGTAATAGAGTTGAAAAGGATAAAAAAACATACGATTACATTTTGATAAACAATTAAAAAAAAAGAAAAACCAAACATGTTTGGTACAAGTTTTAATATATCATTGTGTTTGATTCGTATTAATGGTTTTAAAACAATTAAATAATGTTTAACTTATTTTTTTCAGTTTCCATGATTTTTATGCTCTAAGCTACATATGTAAAAAACAAAATTAATTTGCTTTAGTGATTTTTGGATTTTTTAGACGCTTTTTAATGGACATCCGATTTTAAATCGTTACAACCCTGTAAGGTTCGAATAGCACAAATTCGCGGCGGCTTGTCAGTTCGAAACATATTCGAACGTGCTTACGCATGCGCACAGTTTTGAAGCAATCTATATGTTTACGAGCGTTCCGGCGACGCAGTGTCGCAGCGTCGCAGTGGCGAGCAATTGTTAGAATTTGGCGATAGTTTGTGATTGTTCCCGGTGATAGCTGGATGGATAGTATAGAAGTATAGAAATGGATAGTAAGAAACTCCAGGAATGTGTCGAAACAGCGGTAGAACTTGCGAAAGATTTCCTCGAAGACGATGATGAATCTTTCGACGACGACGATGCAGACGAAGACGACTATGAAGACGAGGATGAGCATTGTGCTCAAGGGGAAGCCGCAAAATCCGATCCGGATGAGGATGGCATGAAAAATGCCAACGATGGGGAAACGAAAGCGAACGACGCATCGACGGTAATGCTTCCTTGCAAACGAGGTTTATTTTTAATCTTTAATACGATTGCATACTGCACATTGATAGGCACCGGAAAGCAAAAAAGCGTCGCGAGGTGTTGCCAAAAAGCTGAAGAGTATAATGGGCGTTGTAATGCAGCCGTTTGGTGAGTCATGTCGGCTGTCATGGGTTGGAATGGCGGTGATAAACTCCATCCACTTCACCGCCTCCACTTCACAGGGTCCAAGGTAAAGTGGTCAATGAACTTCAATGTGGGGTTGAACGCGACAAATGAAAATACCAAACGGGATAAAACATTGAATGCAAAATCTGCATCGCAAACAACGGATAAAGAACCGGAGAAGCCATTATCGCCAGAGGCAGCAAAGATCAAACGCGTTAGTTGTTGAACTGAAATAATACTTGGCGAAATCATGGTGTCAATAGGGAACTTTTTCTTTCAGCTGGAAAGCGAGATCAAGCGGCACAGAAAGATAGCGGCCATCTATCTCGATGGTAGGCAATAAGCTTTGCTTAAAGGTTAACTGAAGAGACACACTGATTATTTGGCTTCCCCTTTTTTCAGATTGCATTAAACTGAGAACAAGAATCGGAGAGCTTTCGGAGGTAATTTAATTTACCATCAAGAGATTGTGGATGAAAATTGTCATGTTTTGCGTCCGATCCAGGTGATATATCATGCTCTACGCGGCACGCGTTTGCCAATGTTTTCGATTTGATTGAATATTAAATGTAATATGCGATTAAACATTATTTTTTCGAAAATATTAATATGCAGAGACCGCTCAATATTTAGAATGTTCTATGCCATACAAACTACGACCAAACATAATGGAGGGCTTTAAGTACGCGATGTGCTCCAACGAATAATAATTCATCTGCCCCAAAGCAATTCCTATTTAGAATTATCGCTTTGCTATGGTTATACATAAAATACGATAACACTCGCATTCAAGAGGTATGTGATTGGTTGTGTTATTTTAATGGTTGTTCTTGAATTTATCGATATTTTTTTTAACTATTTCAGATCGAAAAGGATTTACAAACGGCAGTCGTCCAGTGCAATGAGTTAAAAGCAGAGAACACAAAGCAACAGCAGAAGATTAGGGATCTGCAATATTTAAATGGCACAATCAAAGCTAGCTATGAAGCAAGCAATGCTAAAGTGATCGAACTGCAGCGTGCCGTGAAAGTGTAAGTACGATCGCAAAATGCTGCAAAATGGGCTGCCCTATGATAACATCATAGGCTTGATAACAAGCAACGGAAAGCGCTCTATTTTTGTGACACAATCATTCATAATTAGTATCAATATGATTGTGATTGTGTCCAATACATCATCCATTAAAGGGACATACATAATGTGCAGCATCTTCTTCTATGGATTACTTTAATCGAAAAAAATGCATAAGGCATTTTCTATCTGAGCCGGAAATGTTAAAGACTCTTAATTTGCTGTGCTATTCTTTGAAATTTCATATTTTCTGTTTACATACAGAACTGTATACAATAGAGTCATTGAATCATGATGAAAGCAATACAATTTGAAGCTAACTTATCGTTCTCTATTGCACGATTTTCCGGGCATGATTTTCCAATCCGAATAAGGTTGTAAAGGAGATGATTTTGATTGTTTTTAAGTATGGAAATATTCTTCACTAAAAAGGATAAAAGAAATGAAAAAAAATGAATCTTAAAAGTACATTCTTTGAATAAACAAACTAAAATTGCCTAGGATAACACACATTTTAATCCTATCTTTACATCCATTGGCGTTTGATAAACAAAGTTAAATATTTTCAACATTTTTCTTTGGCTTTCAGCTTGGAGTCAAGTGCTTTCACAACGACGACGATGCAAGGGAGAGGTAATGATGCATTCACATGCCCAATATGCGGAGCACAGTTCGAAAGCTTGGCCAATATGCAGCTGCACGCGGAAGATTGTTGTGGATGAAAATTGTCATGTTTTGCGTCCGATCCAGGTGATATATCATGCTCTACGCGGCACGCGTTTGCCAATGTTTTCGATTTGATTGAATATTAAATGTAATATGCGATTAAACATTATTTTTTCGAAAATATTAATATGCAGAGACCGCTCAATATTTAGAATGTTCTATGCCATACAAACTACGACCAAACATCTGAAACTACCGTACCGAATTGTGGTTGTTTGTGACTTTTCCCCGCCCAATTTTGAAGCGTGCTGTTCTGCTACGGTTTGGCAAAGATCTTTGTTTTTTTTTAACTCTAACTCAAAGGGATACCAAACGGGTGGAAGCATTCTCTAATGTTGTTATTTTTCTGCTTTTGGTTCTCATAACAATACCCAAACCGAACGTCCACGCGATGCAAAATGTAAGTTGAAATGTTGTTATGAAAATAATACGCTCATTGCAGCGCCTTTTTACTCATCTCATCGTATGTGTACGGTTGTATTTTTTTCGGCAAAAACATTCCAATTATCTAATTGAGCCCACTACTTACGTGCCACGTGCCTTAACATCGTAATAGATCAGCCATGTTTTGGTTCTACAAGTTGACAGCTGCATATTGGCCGTCCAATATGGTCTGTCAACCACCGCTTGGTCTACTTTGATCGCTACTTGTGTGTGGCTGCTGCTGTTGCTGCTGCTGCTACTACGCGTCATTCTATTGCCATTGCGTTTGCTACGTTGCCTTGCCGTTCGCCATCTTGCTTTGAACGTTCGTGTTTGAAAGTGCTTTGTCGTGTCGTGTGTTATCAACTGCGTGTTTCAAGCCTTTTCTCTGGTCTCTCTATATTTGGTTGCAACATTTTGTATTAAAAAAGAAGCTCTATTTGTATGATTGCCATGCATTCCTAATTTCATATTACGATACTAAGTTTTCATCCCTTGTTTTGCACTTTATCCTACGTGTTTAATTTGTCACTCAGCAAAACACACACACACACACTTCACACTTCGTTTTGTGTCCACGACAGTTGCGTTCTCATGTAACAGCTTTGAATGTTTGTGTACGTTTTTGTTTCTCTCGTTCAGCCAGCAGTTCAAAATTTAAACCAAATCTAACAAGCCAAACCCAAACCTGAACAGTGGGGGCTGTCGTTTCGCAGGCGTGCATAAACGTAAATCAGTTTGGTGCTGCCGTTCACCGGTCAATGGGCTCCTCCTTTCCAACTGGCTTATTCTGTTCGCTACCCTGGATGGTATGGTTTAATCGGAAGAAACATTTATCATGCGTTTACAAGAAATCTGGTGGTGGATGTTGAGGTGACTGTTGCGTCACGGTGTTCCCGAGAGAGATTCTTACACTTATTGAATTGAAGCAAATCACATCGAATGAAGAAACAGGATCATATTTTCCTATCACACCGACGAAGACAAACCACGCTCGATGGTTAATTTGTAAAGCTCCTTCTGCCACTGTCTTTGGCTTAACTGGGTGCGCTGGTGCAGAGGTGTGCGAATGTATAGGAATGTTTCAAAAAACGGTGCCTTTCTTTAGGTGGAATGTAAACGGTGTCGAAACAGCACTATAAAACTTTACGCCTTATCCGATGAATGTCGCCGTGATCTTATGCTTATGTAAATAGGGAAGAGCGCGCTTAAACGATTAATAGCTCGCGCAGTACGCATGCATGGGTGAGGGGGCTTGAAAGTTTGGAAATAACTGTGCACTCAATAGATAGCACCTGCCGGCAGGCAGGCGTGCTTGTGCAGTAAGTTGTTCCTTCCAGCCTCATTACGTATCTTCCAGTGCAGTGTTGGCGACTGTTGCGCCAACGGACAGAACCATGGTGGAGTGATCTGTGATCCAACGGATCCGATGTTTCCCTTACCGAAGGGTGACCATATTCAGCAAATTAGTAAATTCTCCACTGGTATGGGATGCATGTGCCACTTTGGCACGTTTTTGAACGACTCGCTTGAAGTTACACGCAACTGTACGCTATAGGGGGTTTTCTTCCTGTCGGTGATAGATATGTTATCATTTATTTAGAGCTTACTTCGGTACAATGGGTTTACACGTGGGTAATATTGAATATCTTTATGTTTCCAGCAATAGAAAAATGGGCAAAACTTGGCACAACTTTCACATTGAAAAATTCCTGTATTCCGGTTTATTTTGGTTTTGTTCTATCGGGTATCCGCCGCCCCCTGTCCTCCCGTCCGCTCGTCCGTTCGCCATCAACACGCGGAGCGTACGAGTTGTACTCGGGAAGTGTTGTAAAGGGAAGTGGCAAAAGTGCTTGAACATGTTAAATCAACTGGCCGCTCCATGTCTCCTTTTCTCAGCGAGCGCCTCGGCACCGCAAACTGTCCGAAACTGAACTCTTATTTGAAACACACACACAGGCAACGCAACAATCGAAAAGAGTAACGATACAACGCACGTCAAACGTAGTCCACTTATTCGCCACGTGCATTTTGCGCATTGTATTTGCGTAAGTGTGATTGACTGTCAACAGAGCACGGTCCGATCGCTAAGTTTGGCTAAGAATATTTGCGTGTATAAAAAACTACCTTCACTAATGTATGTTTTCTTTTCTTTTATCATTTGTTGCTCCTTTTTGTCCGGCCGCTACTACGGTTGCTCGCTTTGTAGTCCTATGCGCTAGTGCTTTTATTCTCAGATTGGTAAATGTTCCTTTTATTGTATTGTTTCTCCGTAGTGCACAGTACTGGCGGTAAATACTGTTCTTGTTTGTCATTTACTTGCTGGTTGTCTTTTCTATTCTTTTTTGTTCATCTGGTACATCCCCAACATGGTTTATTGATCGATCGTTCCCTCCTTTCCCACGGCATCTTCGGCGTTCTCCGTTCATCCCCTCCGTCTGCTGAGCAGCTACTTCAGGTCTATGTTTTTTTTTCTTGCATGAATTGCATATATATATTTTTATAGATTTGTATATGTGTATATATTCAATTTCTATATATTTAATTTATCATTTTCACTAAACCTCTTGCGCTACCCCACGTACTCCCCGCTCGTCGCCGGCCCTAGCTCCCTAGAGGCCACGGTCCCTCCTCCTATTAATTGCCCTAGACTGTATATGATAAGTATAAAACATTTCAATTAAATGTAAAGCTTCTTTTCTTTTTCCTTTTTTTTGTTGTAAATCATGACGAGACGCAATCATACACAACATCGACGCAAAAATACTCGCCCCTTCTCGCTTCGGCGCAATTTGTTCTGTATAAGTGTGTTGTTTCCTTTTTTTGTTTAATGCTTTTCGCCTCTCATCCTTTTCCCACCCCTGCCAGGTTTGTACACTTTGCACTAGTAGTTTGTACAATCGCGAAAATAAAGGTAATCATACCGGCTCCATCCTGGTAGGTTGCTGACGTAACAAGACAAGGTGTAGCGTGTGCGCACCGCAACGCGGCTACAGATTTTGGAGATTTTGTGGAAGCCTGCTGCAGGTGAGGTAAATCCTTGCAGTGTAACATTCGCTGGGCAATATGGGAATATCATTTTGAACCATGTGGGTGTGTGTGTGCGCGCGTGCGTGTATGTGCAGTTGGATTTTCAGCCACAATGGATCACATCGAAGCACATCAAAGCATGCCGGAAAGGTAACCATGCATTGTTTTCTTTTTCTCTCTTGAAATCAAGAGACGAAACACCCAACAAGGACATACAATGTTCGCAAATGTATGGGAAACAGTTGTTTTTTTTTATTGGATACTTAATTGCTTTATACGATGAAACCTCGGTTTAACACGTTGTCATTATCATTGTGAGTGTTTTGTTGGGGATTTCGCAACACACTGTTTCGATTCCGTGACAATATGGTGCCGTAGCGTTAATGACAAAACTTAAATCTCATGGCTAACTGCGATCAAATGGTAAAATAAATGTAGCTGCACGAAGAAGAAAACGAAAAAAAACAACATAAACGATAGATTTCATGAATTTATTTTATTGTAATGCTTAATGTACACGTAGTAACAGACGATAACATAATATCATAGTGATTTACCGATACTTAAAAGAAAGAAAATTAATAAAATAGAACATAATTTCGCTGAGCGCTCGTTTTAGTTCAAGGTATCTTTTTGTCAACGATTTTTTTTAAATTTCATCTTTCTTACATAATTCACAGACGGCGAACGTCTGGAAAATCATATGCAGATCTTGTCCTTATTTGGTACAAACGATTAACCAATTCCGAAATCAAATCAGTCTCAATTAACACACTCTCTGCCATGTATGAGCTCGTATGTTTTCATTTACTAGTGGGAGGGCGTAGTATATGGGTTTTTTTTCGTCTCGGAGGAGGATGGCGATCGTGGGAGTTCGGATTTCGGGACTCGTGTAACCACCAGAAATTCGATCGACAAACACATATTTACGATGACGTAGCCAAACATGTTGAACTAAGTAGCCGGGAAAGTATTGAAGCCAACCGGCCAATCATGCTCGTTGCGACATTCGCTGAAGTATGGCGCTTTTGACGTAATTCTTTTGCATCTGTTTTATACGTCTTTTTTGTTGTGAATTGAGATGGTTTACGTTTTTGTTCTAATGTTTCACACCTTGTTTGGTTGTCTTGTGTAATCTTATTTTTGTAGCAAAGTGTATTATAACAGCTAGTAAAACGAACAATCAAATATGTTTCTTAAACTATTCTTGTCCATATTCAATCGCACGCGTGTCAAGATTTGTGACCTTGAAGTGTTGGTGATCAACTTTCGGTTTCTTCTTCAATAAATCGGATTAACATGTACCAACTTTCTCGCATTGAACAGGTTCAACAAAAATACACAATTTGGCACAATGTTGAGATGTTATTTTGTGTCAGTTGCTGCTGGTGTTGGCTATTATGGTGAGCCACGTGCTTTTGAATGTTTGGA
This sequence comes from Anopheles cracens, assembly GCA_002091845.1. Taxonomy (NCBI): domain Eukaryota; kingdom Metazoa; phylum Arthropoda; class Insecta; order Diptera; family Culicidae; genus Anopheles; species Anopheles cracens. Next base: position 80,300 of record KZ072847.1, on the reverse strand, counting down.
AAGAGGCATATAACGCCGAGCCGCTTTGGAATAACTGTGCTATTCCAATTGAACACTCTTTTACTATCGCTTCGTCACACTGGTCCGACTTAGCAGGAAGAACAAGAATAGCTTGCGGTGGTAGCATATGGGGCAAGATGTTAAGCACGCACTCGGTATACGATCGGGGGAGGGAGGTCGGGTTTTTAAAGAACAGCCTACCAACAGGGCTATGTACACCGTTTCTTCGGCAGAGCATAAGAAGACTGGGAGTTGCCACAAGTCTGCTATTGTGGTCTACGTGAACGGCTTGCGGTCAACGATTCATTAACAGGCGTGAGCGTGAAGCCATCCGCCGCGCTACGCTAAGTCCTACAAAAAGGGATGATGTAAGAAGAAAACGAAAAAAAACAACATAAACGATAGATTTCATGAATTTATTTTATTGTAATGCTTAATGTACACGTAGTAACAGACGATAACATAATATCATAGTGATTTACCGATACTTAAAAGAAAGAAAATTAATAAAATAGAACATAATTTCGCTGAGCACACTCGTTTTAGTTCAAGGTATCTTTTTGTCAACGATTTTTTTTAAATTTCATCTTTCTTACATAATTCACAGACGGCGAACGTCTGGAAAATCATATGCAGATCTTGTCCTTATTTGGTACAAACGATTAACCAATTCCGAAATCAAATCAGTCTCAATTAACACACTCTCTGCCATGTATGAGCTCGTATGTTTTCATTTACTAGTGGGAGGGCGTAGTATATGGGTTTTTTTTTCGTCTCGGAGGAGGATGGCGATCGTGGGAGTTCGGATTTCGGGACTCGTGTAACCACCAGAAATTCGATCGACAAAAACATATTTACGATGACGTAGCCAAACATGTTGAACTAAGTAGCCGGGGAAGTATTGAAGCCAACCGGCCAATCATGCTCGTTGCGACATTCGCTGAAGTATGGCGCTTTTGACGTAATTCTTTTGCATCTGTTTTATACGTCTTTTTTGTTGTGAATTGAGATGGTTTACGTTTTTGTTCTAATGTTTCACACCTTGTTTGGTTGTCTTGTGTAATCTTATTTTTGTAGCAAAGTGTATTATAACAGCTAGTAAAACGAACAATCAAATATGTTTCTTAAACTATTCTTGTCCATATTCAATCGCACGCGTGTCAAGATTTGTGACCTTGAAGTGTTGGTGATCAACTTTTTTTTTTATTGGATACTTAATTGCTTTATACGATGAAACCTCGGTTTAACACGTTGTCATTATCATTGTGAGTGTTTTGTTGGGGATTTCGCAACACACTGTTTCGATTCCGTGACAATATGGTGCCGTAGCGTTAATGACAAAACTTAAATCTCATGGCTAACTGCGATCAAATGGTAAAATAAATGTAGCTGCACGAAGAAGAAAACGAAAAAAAAACGCAACAATCGAAAAGAGTAACGATACAACGCACGTCAAACGTAGTCCACTTATTCGCCACGTGCATTTTGCGCATTGTATTTGCGTAAGTGTGATTGACTGTCAACAGAGCACGGTCCGATCGCTAAGTTTGGCTAAGAATATTTGCGTGTATAAAAAACTACCTTCACTAATGTATGTTTTCTTTTCTTTTATCATTTGTTGCTCCTTTTTGTCCGGCCGCTACTACGGTTGCTCGCTTTGTAGTCCTATGCGCTAGTGCTTTTATTCTCAGCTTGGTAAATGTTCCTTTTATTGTATTGTTTCTCCGTAGTGCACAGTACTGGCGGTAAATACTGTTCTTGTTTGTCATTTACTTGCTGGTTGTCTTTTCTATTCTTTTTTGTTCATCTGGTACATCCCCAACATGGTTTATTGATCGATCGTTCCCTCCTTTCCCACGGCATCTTCGGCGTTCTCCGTTCATCCCCTCCGTCTGCTGAGCAGCTACTTCAGGTCTATGTTTTTTTTTTCTTGCATGAATTGCATATATATATTTTTATAGATTTGTATATGTGTATATATTCAATTTCTATATATTTAATTTATCATTTTCACTAAACCTCTTGCGCTACCCCACGTACTCCCCGCTCGTCGCCGGCCCTAGCTCCCTAGAGGCCACGGTCCCTCCTCCTATTAATTGCCCTAGACTGTATATGATAAGTATAAAACATTTCAATTAAATGTAAAGCTTCTTTTCTTTTTCCTTTTTTTTGTTGTAAATCATGACGAGACGCAATCATACACAACATCGACGCAAAAATACTCGCCCCTTCTCGCTTCGGCGCAATTTGTTCTGTATAAGTGTGTTGTTTCCTTTTTTTGTTTAATGCTTTTCGCCTCTCATCCTTTTCCCACCCCTGCCAGGTTTGTACACTTTGCACTAGTAGTTTGTACAATCGCGAAAATAAAGGTAATCATACCGGCTCCTAGTACTTAAATAGGACAAAATTAGTTTAATAAATTTAAATGTACTACAATTTATCGATAAAACTCCAACCGATAGTTTGTCTCTCTATAATTGCATTGATCCCTCACTCCCATGCTTCGAACGTAGTTCGCTAGATATTTCTGTTGCTGTAGCAACGTTCACAGCGCGTTGGATACTGCGGCTGCGCGGCGGCTACGTTCGTTGCCGGGAAAAAGGGCCTACTGTGTGTTTTCAAGTATGTTTTTCGTCGTTTTGAATCGCCAGCTTGTTGACAATGTCACATTTTAGTTTCTTTTCTGTTTTCGTTTTCTTCTTTCCTATTGTGTTGTGAGTGTAATATAAATGATGATTTTCATGAAATTTCTTTGGTTATTGATCCCTTAGTCGATTACTTTAACACTTTATTGTTGTCCACCGCCATATCATATCACTGCCGCCCTTGATCTACTGCATGTGGCCAACTGCACTGGTTCATCTGGCACCTTCTGCTGCGCGCCCTACTCCTGTCACTGCTGGTGTTGGCTATTATGGTGAGCCACGTGCTTTTGAATGTTTGGAAAGAGGCATATAACGCCGAGCCGCTTTGGAATAACTGTGCTATTCCAATTGAACACTCTTTTATTATCGCTTCGTCACACTGGTCCGACTTAGCAGGAAGAACAAGAATAGCTTGCGGTGGTAGCATATGGGGCAAGATGTTAAGCACGCACTCGGTATACGATCGGGGGAGGGAGGTCGGGTTTTTAAAGAACAGCCTACCAACAGGGCTATGTACACCGTTTCTTCGGCAGAGCATAAGAAGACTGGGAGTTGCCACAAGTCTGCTATTGTGGTCTACGTGAACGGCTTGCGGTCAACGATTCATTAACAGGCGTGAGCGTGAAGCCATCCGCCGCGCTACGCTAAGTCCTACAAAAAGGGATGATGATGTTTGTCTACGCGCGTGGCTAAGTTTCTAACTGTGTGTCTGGATGCGTTCGTCCATCCTTTGGAGAACATGCATGGAAGCGTGTGTTAGTTATAGTTTTGGAATTTTAGTTATGATAACTTTTAAATCAAATAATGCACAATATTTCAAACAAAGCACGCACACACACAAACATATTAGGCTAGAACGCTAGCTATTATTTAGATTGGAATCGCAAGACGTTGCTGGCGGGCGCCGTAACACACACAAAAAAAACTGGAAGCAACTCACAACAATTGCATGATGATTATAAGTGATACATGTGATGAATTTTTACATTGATTTCGTTTTTTCACTAAAAACGCATAAAGGGCTGTGATTTTAGTGGTAGATGTAACAAGCAAACAACAACAACAAAAAGAAACTCGATGGAAATTAATATGCGAAGAAACAGAGAAAAAACTGCACGAAAGCTGTATTTCGTGGCGTAGAGCAGTAACCTGCTCGTACCTGCTGTCACTGGAAGCGACAGCACGGTTGAGAGGGCAATTTACTGAACCGGAAATCAGAAAGTGAGGGTTGTTCGAGAGTGAAAAGTATAGCGATTATATTGAGGGAAAGCAGAGGAAAGCAAGCCAAACACATCTTCATCCGATACCGTGGAAATATTCGTTTTTAAATTCCGGAAATTGAATTAAATAATCTTCCGAAATAGGTAACCCCCAGATGGTGCAATACTATTGGCGAAACTATGCCTCGGCACTTTTTCATGAAGTTAACTCCCGATCACTATTTTTTGTGAACTGTTCTATGCCAAAGCGGACATGCTGTAAAATCCATTGCATGCGGTTTTTGTTATCCTGTACGCGCTTATGCAAGTGATGATGGACCTATATCACTCTAAAGCTCGATCAAACTGTAACTTCCGATAAGCTTTTCCACATTCATCAGCCCCTATTTCTCTGATCTTCCATCGACCGAAGCATCAGTACGAATATGGAACAATCTTCGTACCGTTCATCATCCTTGTAGCAGATAACTGCAAAAGTGAACATTTCCACCGTATTTCGAAATCAATAATCACCACTCGGCCCCGAATAACACAACACTCACACACACCGATCGAAACAACACTTAACTATTTGAGAAACATAAAGTCGAAGCAAAACAAGCAAAACCAAACATCTGCTCGTACTCACAACCACCAGACGAGCAAATCTAAACCACGTCCCTTTATGTGTACTATTGTTTAATGCAGTTTTAGTTTCTTTTTTGTGTGTGTTACGGCGCCCGCCAGCAACGTCTTGCGATTCCAATCTAAATAATAGCTAGCGTTCTAGCCTAATATGTTTGTGTGTGTGCGTGCTTTGTTTGAAATATTGTGCATTATTTGATTTAAAAGTTATCATAACTAGTTTTATCGATAAATTGTAGTACATTTAAATTTATTAAACTAATTTTGTCCTATTTAAGTACTCCATTTTATTTTTATTCCTCCCAAATTGTTCATGTTTTTTATCATCAACCATTACGAGATTATGAAACACAGTAGTTGAAGCGAAAGCGTAGTGAAACATACTATACGACGGCATTTAATTAAGAAAATACACAAACAAAAACACCGTACACACTGAACAAAGCAAACACAAACGCACTCTGATGCAAACTGGAAGCAACTCACAACAATTGCATGATGATTATAAGTGATACATGTGATGAATTTTTACATTGATTTCGTTTTTTCACTAAAAACGCATAAAGGGCTGTGATTTTAGTGGTAGATGTAACAAGCAAACAACAACAACAAAAAGAAACTCGATGGAAATTAATATGCGAAGAAACAGAGAAAAAACTGCACGAAAGCTGTATTTCGTGGCGTAGAGCAGTAGGAAAAAGGGCCTACTGTGTGTTTTCAAGTATGTTTTTCGTCGTTTTGAATCGCCAGCTTGTTGACAATGTCACATTTTAGTTTCTTTTCTGTTTTCGTTTTCTTCTTTCCTATTGTGTTGTGAGTGTAATATAAATGATGATTTTCATGAAATTTCTTTGGTTATTGATCCCTTAGTCGATTACTTTAACACTTTATTGTTGTCCACCGCCATATCATATCACTGCCGCCCTTGATCTACTGCATGTGGCCAACTGCACTGGTTCATCTGGCACCTTCTGCTGCGCGCCCTACTCCTGTCAACTTTCTCGAATGCTCCACAAACCAGGTTTTTCATTACTGTTTGCCACTGACGCCTTTCCTCCACTACAGCGCCTGCAGCTCGTTCTATATAATCAATTTGCCAGTGAATGTTTTGTTATGCAATTGTTTACATTTGCCTTAAATTTGTTTTACTTGTATCGCTATATAAATCTTACACCATAATGAGATATTTCACTGCAAACTGCGACCTATCACATTCAGGGCGCAGTAAGTAGTTCCAGCGCCGTCGGTTTGCATGCTTCGACCATTGTTGAACGTTCAATTATCTTAACATTTAGATTGTTTGCTATGCGCGCCTCCACCGTTGAGTTTGCTTTGCACAACCGCGCCTTTAGCGCGTGTGTGAATTGTTATTACGAAATTGGCTAGCTTTGAATTTAACATGATGAATTATTACTATTTTGAAGACACGGACATACATACACACACATACATCTATCAACAGTTTGCTGTATCAAAAACAAAACCGAAATTAACTGGATGTGAAAACGGCTATTGCGTCGTATATGTCAAACATCGCTGTCTCCGCGTGAGCTATTGCTTTAAGTTGTATAAACGAGTACTTCACGCCGGTCGTGCTGTCGTTCTTATGTCGTGAAGTGTGAGAGGGAGCAGTTTTTTTCGTCATATCAGTGCACCATTACAATCACTACGGGCGTTAGTGCTGTGGTGACACACTTCCACTGTTCCACTGTAACAGCTATTGCCATACCGGGGTGCGATGGCCACACCGGCATGCTGCAGACGTTGAACTATCTTGCTATTGTTTCAAAGTCACACGATCTTCCCCCTCCGCGGTTCGGTAGGAAGTAAAGCTCTTCATATTGATTGACATGATTGGTTCCTTGACACGAAGCGACCGGCCATGCTGTTGGTAAGGATCGTGTATCTTCTCTCATTAGGAGAGCCTGTTCCAAGTATGTAACCACCACGAAGCGATCAGCGGCCTGTGCCGCTCGTTAAATCTTTACCCGAAATCGGTTTGTTGATACATTTTCCTCAAACGTGCCTTTGTGTACGGTGCATGCACATACTAATGTGGGTATGTCTCTTTACAAGTGGATATAAAACTGGTGCATATTAAACAACAAATTCTATCGATACCCTGCTGCTGCCGTCACCTTCGCCATCGCTGCACTCATCTGGCTAATTGGATATGCATATGCCAGGCAAAAAAGAAAGACACCGCAGTGTACGTTTGTTATGAATATTGCTTTTCGATTAAATTCTTCCGATAGGATAATCCTGTAGCTCTTACGCTTCGGTCCAGCTATTCGGCTCTCGACGATCGGATCGAGGGCAACCACATTCGATTGACTCGTTCCTGGCGGCATCGCACTGATTCTGAATAAGATAAAACTTCCACTAAAGGTCCATTTAGTGAAGTTGTAGGTGAAATTTGTTTTTTTGATAGAATTTAACGACAAACCGATTGAATCATGTGCTATCAGAAATCGTTGAATGTATTTAAATTTAACACATTCAACCATCATCCGTCCCCACTCAAAGAGTAAAATTGCTATGACTAAAGTAAAAATGTATTTAATTTAATTAAATATATTATATCATTTTTTCAAGACAACAATTGGAAAATTGATTGCTGCATCTTTTGCTGTGTAATACTCCATATTGGCGTATGTGTTTGATTAAATATCTACCAAAATTCCAAAATTTCACGTCCAGTCGATCACTAAATGGGCGCTAAAGAAACGTATCGTAGAAACGTAAATTGTAAACGCATAGCTAAACAGAAGCTATTGGATAAAAAAATACATAGAACGTTAAGAAAAAATGTCTTCAACGTGAGCTCATTAGAGCCAATCTTGCAAATTGAAACTGCTGCGTCTGCCCCGTTTCCTTCAACTCTCAACAGAATTATGCCGTGCGCAGATGGACCGATGGGCGGTGGAGTACCCTTTTCCTAACGCAACGACAGGCGCGTGCAAGAGAAGAACAGCAGGAGGTAATAGAAATTCGTCGGATAAAGTATGATATGATCGTACGTGGGATTCGAGTTTTGCTTTCCGTGTAAAGTTTTATTACTTGTTTGCTTGTTGCAGTTTTTTGTTGTTGTTGTTGCTGTTGTGTACAAAGATTATAAAATATGTAGTTCTCGCATCATTTTACGCCACCAACGCGGGAAGGGTTGGGGGGTGGGCCTTTTGTTGTGAGTTGATAATCGTATCGTGCGGATATGGTGGAGCCGATATGGATATGGTTCATTATGCGACCGAAAGTTTAACATAAAACCGACTGCGTGCTTCTGATTTGACGGTGCTTTGCTCTCCCCCCGAGAGAGTGGAACCCATTTCTTAATATATGTATATGATTATATAAATGGTTATTACAAGGCATAAGACTTCTAGTGTTTGCATTAAGATTACAACATTAAATAAATTCGTTCACTACTCTTGAGCCATTTATCGAAAGGGGTAAGGGGAAGGGGGAGGGAATGGCGGAGGAAGGAAGAAGGGGAGGGAGTGCGTGCGTGTGTAATACATTAGTAAAGGGGTTTTGTTTTGCTTTGTCATAATTCCAATCTAGTCCAACACACTAATATTATATATGCCATTTCTCTTTTTTGATCTCACATACACACACTCACACATACGTATCGATACGTTAGCTCTAGTTCTAGAAGTGTTGCTCTTCCCCCATCCCCGCACACCCATGCGCAAGGTTTGCAGGTACGGGACGCACACGCACATACTACACCTCGTCGATTCGCGAGTAACACCGTAAGTTTAACCCTGTTTTCCAGACACTCGAAAATTCGACAGGTTCCGGCCCTGAATTGATTGTTTTTAACGTCGAAGAACGCTCGCCTGCCCCAAATTTTCCAGACTAACTTTCAACTCGCTCTCGCTCTCTTTTTCTCTCTATGTGATAGCCGTGCAGAATTGCTGGGATAGTAGCCAAGAACATTAACGAAACCTTACATTCGCGACTACTTCCAAAGAAAGGCATCCTACGAGATGTTTTGCCACCCACTGGGGGGAGTCCTAAAAAGTTGCCGCGCGTGGTGCGAGAAGCGATATCAACAGAATAAGAGAAGAAAAAAACAAAAAACAAACCTTACAAACCACAAACCAGTCAAACAATCATGTCTTTTAATTTATCTTAAAATACGTTCCAATTCGAATGCTTCATTCATGTGGCGCTAAACCATTGCGCGCTTGTAATATGTATATATATAGCGTTACGATACGTGTTTTCTACCACCGTAGTTTTCTTTCGCTAGACTAACTGTTAAACCAATGCTTCTATAACTGTCCCCGTTGCACGTTGGCGGGCGTGCTTACACGAGCTTCACTAAAGGAATAATGGATTGTAAGGGATAGATAATAATCCTGGAACCGAACGCATTTCAGTCGATTGCTGCAGCTCTCCCCATCATCATCATCATCATCGTCATCTCGTACTCATTGTTTCTTCCTCCTGTGTGGCTATTTCTATTTACTTTTATTTATTTTTGGCACTTACGTTTCACTTAAGTATTTTATTTTTAGCGAAAAGCCCCTTCTAACGTTCAAAATACTACTCTCTTGCTCTGTTTCGCGCTTTGCCCGTCTCAGTGTATGAACTTTAACACTCGTCTCCTCCCGTTTGCTTGTCAGGGGCGACAAGCTACTCAAAAAGCCCAACCACATCAATGCAACCCGTTCCCGCGGTTGCACTAACCACTTCTGAGTATGTATGCATGTATGTGAGTGTGTGTGTGTGTGGTTACAGTAAAAAAATATCGAGAAACGAGCATAAGAGAAATGAATGTCATCGTTAATGTTAGGAATGGTGCAGCCTGTGCGCCGTCGAAACACGATTGCTATTGTTTAAAAACAAACAGAGAGAGCGTGTTACTGGATTGAAAGCTAACCATTTACGAGGCGTTAAGCCTTGGGTTAGAAAATTTAGAATACCGCGATCCACAAAAGACCTCCTAACGGTGATGTGGATGGTCGTTACCAATAAAACTTTAACAACTTTGAACAGTACTGAACATGTCTTTTTGTCTTACACGTTAAACGCTAGAAGTGTTCGTTTCTCCTTACCACACATGCATACACATAGAAGATAACGAAATTGGTACAAAAAACACCAAACTGAAATGAGCCAAACAGATTGAAACTAAATGTTTCCACAAAACAAAAAAACAAATCGTATCCTAATCGAGTAATTTGCGTAGAATTAATTTACTTAGTTGTACTAATCGTTTTTGCGTTTGTTTGTGTGCATATAAAACAAAAATCATTGCCTTGCGTCACACGTTACACCCTGCTCCCTCGCCAGTCTCACATGTGAGTTTTTTTTCTATCTGCGACTTAAATAAGTGTCTGATATGGAGAGCGCTTCCTGCGTGATGCAGAGGAAATCTTATGCGCACCACCTACCAGCACACGGTCGCTTACCAATTGCACGCGATATGGTTTCAATTTCATTAACACGATATGGGTGTTCGTTTTAATCTTGCTGCTGGCATCCCTTCTTCCAGCGCAGAATGAACTGTTTGTTTTTTTTTCTTCCATTGATGCACGCATAATTTAAGATTTTCCTCTGCCGAGGAATCATCGTATACTATTGTGATCGCTCCCATGCCTGCATCTTGTTTTCTAATGATTTTTGCTTCATCGTACGCATTTCTTCGTTTCCGCTAGATGGAGTATGATCGTGCTCAAGCACATGCGTCAATAGTTGCACGCAGCTTCTCTGTTTCTCTCTCTTTCTCTCGTTCGGGATGAGAAGCACTCGATTCGAGTAGAATGATGACCATTTTGTACATGCTTTACCATACATTGCGCTCATCCACAGCTGTAGTTCCACCCTCCCTAGATACAAGATAACGTCGGTTGTCTTTGTCTAAATGCTTTTTTAAAAGCAAAAAAAAAAATCCGAAAGCGCGTCAGCCTTACTTCCGGTCCAGGTTCAAGCCGTAGCGCAGAAAGGGGAACGCAACCGTTCCGACCGTTTGCGCCATCCCGTTGTAGCCGAGACCGGCGGCCGTACCCGGTCCGGATGCGGCCGCCGCCGCCGCCGCTGCTGCCGCTGCCGCCGCCACCGCGTTCCCGTTGCGCACGCCGGCCGCCGTCATGGTGGTGGCTGACATCGGCCGGAGGATACTGCTGCTGCCGCTACCACCATTGCTACCACCATCACCACTTCTAAAGCTGCGAGGGAGAAGAGAGCGAAAGTTTTAATGGATCGGCGCTTTCACGATGTGATTCGGGTTGATGTAGTGATAGCCCGGGATTGGCATTCCGGCGGTTTCCATCGAAATTCTGAAAGTAGACGTTTGAACGGGAGAGCGGCGTACGTGGCGTTTGGCGCGAAAAGTTTCGGTGTGTTTTGCACATGTACGTGATGTGTTGTGTACAGTTTTTTTAATGAGGTTTTTTGATCGTTCGCGGAGGGTTGATCGGAGGCAAATATTGAGAGAGATTTTTGCACGAGTGATCATTGCGTGGCGTGGGTGGTGGTGGTGGTGGCGGTGGTTGGGGGTGGGTTGGGGGTTTTCCCATTTGAGTTCTCACTAGCAGCTTTGCTCAGTTCTTATGTACGGAACGAAAAGAGTGTGTGTGTTTGTCTGTTTTCCTATGTATAATCCATCCGATGCTGGCTTCCTAACCTGTTTATTAATTTTCGAACGTTGCACTTATCCAAACAAAGCTTTCTTTCCCGATGCCTGGAGCAGTGGTCAAATGCAATCATCTATCTGACGGTTTGCGCGCGCACGCGGTGTGATGTAATTGTTTCGCGGTGTTGACGATATGCTGCGATCGATCATAGCTGGCGACCTCCTCCTGCTCTTCCACACATCCGAAAGCGCGTCAGCCTTACTTCCGGTCCAGGTTCAAGCCGTAGCGCAGAAAGGGGAACGCAACCGTTCCGACCGTTTGCGCCATCCCGTTGTAGCCGAGACCGGCGGCCGTACCCGGTCCGGATGCGGCCGCCGCCGCCGCCGCTGCTGCCGCTGAAAAAAAAAACGAAAAAGAAAACTAATGCCTTACTGCCGTAACAGAACGATAAACTAAATAAACGCCAAAAATAAAAAATAAAAACGTTAAAGCATCACCACCGGTTCTCTGCGCCCTAATCACACCGCCTCTAAATCCCTACAATTACAACACGCCCCTATGTATGACATTTGTTTTCTTTCTTTCTCTCTCTTTCTCTCTCTCCCTAACTCCTTCCTTGCTCCTGGCTACAATGGTTTTATGAAACGTTTATTTTATACTCTCATATACGCTTTGTCTAGCGGCGCAATGATAATCCGAGAGGTGGCGGGATGCGGCCACTTAAACAAGAACAATAAACACAAAGAAAAAGAAAACGTATAAACGAACGGCGATGGCGAAACTCTTACTTCGCTAGAACTGATCAATTTCGCTGTAATAATTTGTTTGCCTATGATAATTCAACTACGCGATAAATGTAACGTTTAAACAACTTTGCTTTTTGTTTCCGCTTCTTCTTGAACTAAGGCGCTGTTTCCATTAGTGGTTGTATTATCATTATGTTAGGTGACATTGGTACGAATTGTTGTGAAACTATCTAGTAGAGAATGGAGGTAACTTGTTCGGCGCCTTTTACCGAGCGGAACGAGCGTGTAGCAAAACGTGTCTATAGCTTTGTTAGGATAATATTCACGTAATTGTTTGTGGGGTGGACATTACGCGAAGGAACTATATTTCACTATTCTAGAGTATGTCAATCAATTGCTCTATATTTATGTTCTCAAAACGAAAAGTAGGGCTTATTTTGTCAAACCAACGGACACACTTGTGATGCTTTCCAGTCATTCGATTTTATAAACAATTGACTTAAAACAAGAAAAAGCCTTAAGGGACTATAACGGGCGTTTTCATACAATACAAAATAGTTTGCAAAAGATGTAATAGAAGAATATAAAAATCGAAGGTGAATATGTTATACCGTATTAAAAATTCGGACATTTGTTCCACACACATCGATTCTAGTTATCGTCTAGTCAATTTTGTTGTTTGGTATATAGATAGGAAAGTTATTAAGCATAAATATTCAACTACAGCCCACAACAAATCTATGTGATCACCTGTTTATTGAACATAAAACGAAAACATGAAAAGATAGGTAAACATTTTGTTCTACTAAGTTGTGATAAAAAAAACGTCTTTTATGATTGTTGCACATTTTTACACACACTATTACTTTTATTTTCGTCATGGAAAACATTGCTCCATGAAACATAACTGTGCGACCACTTACGAAAAGTATGTTTCAGGATTTCAGGTATATTTTTTATTCTGTTACATTTCACGAGTATGTAATGGTTTTTGACTCTTTGGTTCGTTTGGGTTACGATACATTCGATGATATATTTGAAAAAAAAAAATCCATCGCATATAGTCTTATTTTTCTTTATATAATTTTTGTAAATACTACGGGTGTTGGATCAGCAATGACTATATATGAATTGAAGCCAAAAAAATGGAACCAAACAATATTACCAAAAAATACTACAAATACATGAAATCTACATTGAAGAGTTTATATATTTTTTAAAAAATCTTTCAAACGTAGTACTATGATATTCAAGTGTGTTTCTAATTTCCTGTATTCCTTAACGAGTTTTAAAATGATTATTTGTCTCGACAAAAAAACGAGTTCACTCATGATGTCGTATACTACAAGGAGCAATTTTGTTTATAGCGAAAAACTAGTAATAGGGGTTGAAAAAATGTGCGGAAACATAAAAAGACGTAATATATTTTTATGTACATCTTTGTAGAACATTACTTTCAGTTATATCTTTATGTTTTAATTTCATTCTGAAATAAAGATAATCGTACAGCCATGTTAGGGACTGTATTAGGTATTGATTCTTATAGTTTAAAAAAAATCACAAAGTTTTTTTTTATTTAGCTTTCAAGAGCATTGATAGTAATTTTCTTATTAGATTTTTTTTAGCTTTTTGATTTACTTTTTATACAATTTGCGAAGAAACGACGTGATTAAATTAATAAAAAAAAAGATCGAGAAACCTGAGAGTGAGGCCGCGGCGTTACATATTTGAAGCGTTGAGGTTTGTGTCCACGGGTGCGTATTGCTGATGCAAATATGTTATTCTTTCAATAACAGTTATGAAAAGAAATCAATAAATGAAAAAATGTAAATCAAAAGAGAGTTCAATAGATATTTGTGGGGTTAGATGTATAGAGGAAACGACATAGCTAAGTACAATTGGTTAATAATTACTAATTGCATTACTTGCTGAGAAAATTTCTAAAAACTTTGGAATACATCTAACCTAATCTAATCTAATCTAAAAGTGGATAGTAAGAAAACTCTAGTACGATCGGAAACGGAACACAAACGGCTTATTGAAAGAAATTAATGGAGAGGAGAATTACAAGCTAGCGCACACGGTCGAAAGAGTAAAAAGGGTTAATGTGGTTAACTAAACATCCCTAGCGGATGGCTAAAAATCGCCCTAAAATGGGAAACTTGCGACAACGATTTCAGAGGCACAACACGCACGTACGCACGCACGCACACGCCTACTGGGAAATGGTGAAAATACGGTGTGACGACGACGACTGCAGTAGTAGCTGGTTTCATGGTGGTTTGGCTTTAATGAAGCAGAAGGTAGTGGGGTTCTGTTTGTCGTGGTAATTGTAATTGTTAAAGGATTGGAAATGAATAAAGAAGGATAGCGAGAAACTGGAAACTCTAATGTATTACAAAAGGGATGAAAGCAAGAAAAAGTGATAATAAGAACGAAGAACTAGTTACACAATCTAAAACAAACATAGGAGAAAACGAGCTTAAGAGAAGAATGAGAATAAGGAAGAAATATTTCATCAAATTAAAGTGTGATAGCATTCAGAGTAAAATGTAAACAAACAACAAAAATATACTAGAGCAAAATAGAAACTTAACTGGGAGGAAAGTTTCGCAGAGACAAGAATACGGGAAACATATGCATAAGTAATTTCTTACCGAGGGGATAGTTCATGGTTACGGTTTGAGATGGTTTATAATTTTTGATTCGGTTTAGTTTTGGCGGTGGTGTTTGGGCTATTGGGTATGCGGTTTTTGGTATAGATTGGTTATGGCACATTCAGTAGTTGGTTGGACGGGTGTTGTTGGTTGATGCTATAAGAAAGGGAAGAGGAAATGAATTTGTTTGGTTTTGCACAATTTAATGGACTGAAAAACAAATGTTAAACTAACAAACTAACACACACAAATAATAGTACACGAAACGTCGTACGTATCCCGTGAAAAGGCTAACGAAACAGTAAAACGAATATGCTCAATTTTGCGTTCCATGTGATGCCATACTCTACTACGGTGGCTGGAGAGTGTTGAACAAAATGCGATGGATGAGATATTAGTTCTTCTATTGACTTTTAGTCAGTTTGGGTCAGCTTGATGAGTTAAGAGGGAATCAAATTAGTTTTGAATTTCTAAATCTAGTGGAACAGCTTACATTTACTTTCAAACCCGTTGATTGGGCGAGATTTGCGAAGTATTGAAATTCTACGTAAATATTATGTGTTTACTCATGATGACTAGGAGCCATCACCAATGATCCAGAATGAGATGGTTTGTGAAAGCGGAATGTTGTCCGTAAAGCCGTGATGGTTATGAAATCATCGAACGTCGAGTATGGCCCCACTGCTGCGCGCGGCTGAGGCGGGTATTATTATTTGTGTTAAAAATTAGTGCTAGAGTTTCCTACACCGATACGTATTATTATGATGAATGTTGGAGTTTGGAAGGTTCGGCGGGATCCTGCCCCCTAGATGCACGAACGAATGGAGATGGAGAGCGCGCTCTAGTTTGCGTTTGCTGATGGATTAATAATGTGTTGCTTTTAGTTCGGTGATGGCGGATGGTAGCGGAACAAGTGAAACAAAAAACAAATAATCAAACAAACAACAATAAACACACACACACGCTGCAAAACATGAGGAAACAGTTGTGTGGTAGAGTTTTGGATTTCGGATCGTGTGATTGCGTATAGCTAGTTTTAAGCATCCACCCACCGTTCCATATTCGAAGGATGCAAAACGTTCCCCCTAATTTAAACAACATTATTCCGCACAAGGAAAGTTAAACACTATACACGCTATACCTGTCGTTGTTTTCTGTTTTGCAATAATTTAACTATATGTGTTATATTGGAATAAGTTAATTTGAGACTCTTAACATATCCAGTCATCCTAAAATGATCGTTAAGGATTTTAGATCGCATAAATCTGACGTTCGTAAAAATATGCTACATTTAGTATGATCTTTTACAATCGAAAACCCCCTTAACAAAACAGTTAAGATTGGGTTCTCCGAACTTCCTTATCGAATCTACGGTTGGAAATGAATGTTGTTACATGGATTTTCTTTTTAAACTGTTGTTTTTTAATCCCTATACTGTTCTATTACAGTGACCTGCTACAATACAACAATCCTAAATATGTTTTTTTTAACTGACATGTGTTATATTAAGAGTGGTAGTACATTGTTAGCTGTGTCGGTGAGATGGCTTTGTATATTATCACAACGTAACTCAACGGAGGAGATAAGGTGAACAAAAAGACTGCCACTGGTTAGTGCGCCCGGGTTTGTGTCTACGGTCGAGAATCATTATAATTTTTGATTCGGTTTAGTTTTGGCGGTGGTGTTTGGGCTATTGGGTATGCGGTTTTTGGTATAGATTGGTTATGGCACATTCAGTAGTTGGTTGGACGGGTGTTGTTGGTTGATGCTATAAGAAAGGGAAGAGGAAATGAATTTGTTTGGTTTTGCACAATTTGAAAAACAAATGTTAAACTAACCAACTAACACACACAAATAATAGTACACAAAACGTCGTACGTATCCCGTGAAAAGGCTAACGAAACAGTAAAACGAATATGCTCAATTTTGCGTTCCATGTGATGCCATACTCTACTACGGTGGCTGGAGAGTGTTGAACAAAATGCGCTGGATGAGATATTAGTTCTTCTATTGACTTTTAGTCGGTTTGGGGCAGCTTGATGAGTTAAGAGGGAATCAAATTAGTTTTGAATTTCTAAATATAGTGGAACAGCTTACATTTACTTTCAAACCCGTTGATTGGGCGAGATTTGCGAAGTATTGAAATTCTACGTAAATATTATGTGTTTACTCATGATGACTAGGAGCCATCACCAATGATCCAGAATGAGATGGTTTGTGAAAGCGGAATGTTGTCCGTAAAGCCGTGATGGTTATGAAATCATCGAACGTCGAGTATGGCCCCACTGCTGCGCGCGGCTGAGGCGGGTATTATTATTTGTGTTAAAAATTAGTGCTAGAGTTTCCTACACCGATACGTATTATTATGATGAATGTTGGAGTTTGGAAGGTTCGGCGGGATCCTGCCCCCTAGATGCACGAACGAATGGAGATGGAGAGCGCGCTCTAGTTTGCGTTTGCTGATGGATTAATAATGTGTTGCTTTTAGTTCGGTGATGGCGGATGGTAGCGGAACAAGTGAAACAAAAAACAAATAATCAAACAAACAACAATAAACACACACACACGCTGCAAAACATGAGGAAACAGTTGTGTGGTAGAGTTTTGGATTTCGGATCGTGTGATTGCGTATATAGCGAGAAACTGGAAACTCTAATGTATTACAAAAGGGATGAAAGCAAGAAAAAGTGATAATAAGAACGAAGAACTAGTTACACAATCTAAAACAAACATAGGAGAAAACGAGCTTAAGAGAAGAATGAGAATAAGGAAGAAATATTTCATCAAATTAAAGTGTGATAGCATTCAGAGTAAAATGTAAACAAACAACAAAAATATACTAGAGCAAAATAGAAACTTAACTGGGAGGAAAGTTTCGCAGAGACAAGAATACGGGAAACATATGCATAAGTAATTTCTTACCGAGGGGATAGTTCATGGTTACGGTTTGAGATGGTTTATAATTTTTGATTCGGTTTAGTTTTGGCGGTGGTGTTTGGGCTATTGGGTATGCGGTTTTTGGTATAGATTGGTTATGGCACATTCAGTAGTTGGTTGGACGGGTGTTGTTGGTTGATGCTATAAGAAAGGGAAGAGGAAATGAATTTGTTTGGTTTTGCACAATTTGAAAAACAAATGTTAAACTAACCAACTAACACACACAAATAATAGTACACAAAACGTCGTACGTATCCCGTGAAAAGGCTAACGAAACAGTAAAACGAATATGCTCAATTTTGCGTTCCATGTGATGCCATACTCTACTACGGTGGCTGGAGAGTGTTGAACAAAATGCGCTGGATGAGATATTAGTTCTTCTATTGACTTTGAGTTCGTCCATCTACCGATTATCGTTGTACATGTCTCAATCAGTGAAGAAAATGTAACAAGTTTTGCATCGCAACTATTACGCAATCGACAAATCACAAACCAAACGTACAAAATAAACCCTAACCGGTGGAAGTTCAACCACTGCAGGATAGTAAGAAAACTCTAGTACGATCGGAAACGGAACACAAACGGCTTATTGAAAGAAATTAATGGAGAGGAGAATTACAAGCTAGCGCACACGGTCGAAAGAGTAAAAAGGGTTAATTTGGTTAACTAAACATCCCTAGCGGATGGCTAAAAATCGCCCTAAAATGGGAAACTTGCGACAACGATTTCAGAGGCACAACACGCACGTACGCACGCACGCACACGCCTACTGGGAAATGGTGAAAATACGGTGTGACGACGACGACTGCAGTAGTAGCTGGTTTCATGGTGGTTTGGCTTTAATGAAGCAGAAGGTAGTGGGGTTCTGTTTGTCGTGGTAAATAGATATTTGTGGGGTTAGATGTATAGAGGAAACGACATAGCTAAGTACAATTGGTTAATAATTACTAATTGCATTACTTGCTGAGAAAATTTCTAAAAACTTTGGAATACATCTAACCTAATCTAATCTAATCTAAAAGTGCAGGACATGTAATAAATTTCTTCCTTCTCGAATTTTGTGTATTATTTTTAATAGAGGAATTTGATATCATTGTATGTAACGAAAATCGTGTTCATTCATTGTTACAATCGAATCACTCATGTCACAAACCAGAAGAATTAAAAAATGTAACGCCCCATTCTCTTCTAGCTGTACCTCAACATTTATCTTTTTCGCGATAGCAATGTAACTGAGAAGCGGAAGACACAACCACATTTAGATCAAACGAACAGAACGTCGCATTGAAACAATACCAAATTCAAATTTTCTTATCAAAACTGGTAACAATAGCACAGTTGTGTGTCCGTTATCATTGCTAAATAATGACTTAGAGCTGAGCTACCAGACGCATCTAAATGCAACACAAATAATAATCGTTTGAAAGGCTGAAACTCTCCAGGGAAAGATGTCGTATACTACAAGGAGCAATTTTGTTTATAGCGAAAAACTAGTAATAGGGGTTGAAAAAATGTGCGGAAACATAAAAAGACGTAATATATTTTTATGTACATCTTTGTAGAACATTACTTTCAGTTATATCTTTATGTTTTAATTTCATTCTGAAATAAAGATAATCGTACAGCCATGTTAGGGACTGTATTAGGTATTGATTCTTATAGTTTAAAAAAAATGAACTAAGGCGCTGTTTCCATTAGTGGTTGTATTATCATTATGTTAGGTGACATTGGTACGAATTGTTGTGAAACTATCTAGTAGAGAATGGAGGTAACTTGTTCGGCGCCTTTTACCGAGCGGAACGAGCGTGTAGCAAAACGTGTCTATAGCTTTGTTAGGATAATATTCACGTAATTGTTTGTGGGGTGGACATTACGCGAAGGAACTATATTTCACTATTCTAGAGTATGTCAATCAATTGCTCTATATTTATGTTCTCAAAACGAAAAGTAGGGCTTATTTTGTCAAACCAACGGACACACTTGTGATGCTTTCCAGTCATTCGATTTTATAAACAATTGACTTAAAACAAGAAAAAGCCTTAAGGGACTATAACGGGCGTTTTCATACAATACAAAATAGTTTGCAAAAGATGTAATAGAAGAATATAAAAATCGAAGGTGAATATGTTATACCGTATTAAAAATTCGGACATTTGTTCCACACACATCGATTCTAGTTATCGTCTAGTCAATTTTGTTGTTTGGTATATAGATAGGAAAGTTATTAAGCATAAATATTCAACTACAGCCCACAACAAATCTATGTGATCACCTGTTTATTGAACATAAAACGAAAACATGAAAAGATAGGTAAACATTTTGTTCTACTAAGTTGTGATAAAAAAAACGTCTTTTATGATTGTTGCACATTTTTACACACACTATTACTTTTATTTTCGTCATGGAAAACATTGCTCCATGAAACATAACTGTGCGACCACTTACGAAAAGTATGTTTCAGGATTTCAGGTATATTTTTTATTCTGTTACATTTCACGAGTATGTAATGGTTTTTGACTCTTTGGTTCGTTTGGGTTACGATACATTCGATGATATATTTGAAAAAAAAAAATCCATCGCATATAGTCTTATTTTTCTTTATATAATTTTTGTAAATACTACGGGTGTTGGATCAGCAATGACTATATATGAATTGAAGCCAAAAAAATGGAACCAAACAATATTACCAAAAAATACTACAAATACATGAAATCTACATTGAAGAGTTTATATATTTTTTAAAAAATCTTTCAAACGTAGTACTATGATATTCAAGTGTGTTTCTAATTTCCTGTATTCCTTAACGAGTTTTAAAATGATTATTTGTCTCGACAAAAAAACGAGTTCACTCATGATGTCGTATACTACAAGGAGCAATTTTGTTTATAGCGAAAAACTAGTAATAGGGGTTGAAAAAATGTGCGGAAACATAAAAAGACGTAATATATTTTTATGTACATCTTTGTAGAACATTACTTTCAGTTATATCTTTATGTTTTAATTTCATTCTGAAATAAAGATAATCGTACAGCCATGTTAGGGACTGTATTAGGTATTGATTCTTATAGTTTAAAAAAAATCACAAAGTTTTTTTTTATTTAGCTTTCAAGAGCATTGATAGTAATTTTCTTATTAGATTTTTTTTAGCTTTTTGATTTACTTTTTATACAATTTGCGAAGAAACGACGTGATTAAATTAATAAAAAAAAAGATCGAGAAACCTGAGAGTGAGGCCGCGGCGTTACATATTTGAAGCGTTGAGGTTTGTGTCCACGGGTGCGTATTGCTGATGCAAATATGTTATTCTTTCAATAACAGTTATGAAAAGAAATCAATAAATGAAAAAATGTAAATCAAAAGAGAGTTCAATAGATATTTGTGGGGTTAGATGTATAGAGGAAACGACATAGCTAAGTACAATTGGTTAATAATTACTAATTGCATTACTTGCTGAGAAAATTTCTAAAAACTTTGGAATACATCTAACCTAATCTAATCTAATCTAAAAGTGCAGGACATGTAATAAATTTCTTCCTTCTCGAATTTTGTGTATTATTTTTAATAGAGGAATTTGATATCATTGTATGTAACGAAAATCGTGTTCATTCATTGTTACAATCGAATCACTCATGTCACAAACCAGAAGAATTAAAAAATGTAACGCCCCATTCTCTTCTAGCTGTACCTCAACATTTATCTTTTTCGCGATAGCAATGTAACTGAGAAGCGGAAGACACAACCACATTTAGATCAAACGAACAGAACGTCGCATTGAAACAATACCAAATTCAAATTTTCTTATCAAAACTGGTAACAATAGCACAGTTGTGTGTCCGTTATCATTGCTAAATAATGACTTAGAGCTGAGCTACCAGACGCATCTAAATGCAACACAAATAATAATCGTTTGAAAGGCTGAAACTCTCCAGGGAAAG
>KZ072847.1:42484-58939 GCA_002091845.1 Anopheles cracens | reverse complement strand
GAGTTCGTCCATCTACCGATTATCGTTGTACATGTCTCAATCAGTGAAGAAAATGTAACAAGTTTTGCATCGCAACTATTACGCAATCGACAAATCACAAACCAAACGTACAAAATAAACCCTAACCGGTGGAAGTTCAACCACTGCAGGATAGTAAGAAAACTCTAGTACGATCGGAAACGGAACACAAACGGCTTATTGAAAGAAATTAATGGAGAGGAGAATTACAAGCTAGCGCACACGGTCGAAAGAGTAAAAAGGGTTAATGTGGTTAACTAAACATCCCTAGCGGATGGCTAAAAATCGCCCTAAAATGGGAAACTTGCGACAACGATTTCAGAGGCACAACACGCACGTACGCACGCACGCACACGCCTACTGGGAAATGGTGAAAATACGGTGTGACGACGACGACTGCAGTAGTAGCTGGTTTCATGGTGGTTTGGCTTTAATGAAGCAGAAGGTAGTGGGGTTCTGTTTGTCGTGGTAATTGTAATTGTTAAAGGATTGGAAATGAATAAAGAAGGATAGCGAGAAACTGGAAACTCTAATGTATTACAAAAGGGATGAAAGCAAGAAAAAGTGATAATAAGAACGAAGAACTAGTTACACAATCTAAAACAAACATAGGAGAAAACGAGCTTAAGAGAAGAATGAGAATAAGGAAGAAATATTTCATCAAATTAAAGTGTGATAGCATTCAGAGTAAAATGTAAACAAACAACAAAAATATACTAGAGCAAAATAGAAACTTAACTGGGAGGAAAGTTTCGCAGAGACAAGAATACGGGAAACATATGCATAAGTAATTTCTTACCGAGGGGATAGTTCATGGTTACGGTTTGAGATGGTTTATAATTTTTGATTCGGTTTAGTTTTGGCGGTGGTGTTTGGGCTATTGGGTATGCGGTTTTTGGTATAGATTGGTTATGGCACATTCAGTAGTTGGTTGGACGGGTGTTGTTGGTTGATGCTATAAGAAAGGGAAGAGGAAATGAATTTGTTTGGTTTTGCACAATTTAATGGACTGAAAAACAAATGTTAAACTAACAAACTAACACACACAAATAATAGTACACGAAACGTCGTACGTATCCCGTGAAAAGGCTAACGAAACAGTAAAACGAATATGCTCAATTTTGCGTTCCATGTGATGCCATACTCTACTACGGTGGCTGGAGAGTGTTGAACAAAATGCGATGGATGAGATATTAGTTCTTCTATTGACTTTTAGTCAGTTTGGGTCAGCTTGATGAGTTAAGAGGGAATCAAATTAGTTTTGAATTTCTAAATCTAGTGGAACAGCTTACATTTACTTTCAAACCCGTTGATTGGGCGAGATTTGCGAAGTATTGAAATTCTACGTAAATATTATGTGTTTACTCATGATGACTAGGAGCCATCACCAATGATCCAGAATGAGATGGTTTGTGAAAGCGGAATGTTGTCCGTAAAGCCGTGATGGTTATGAAATCATCGAACGTCGAGTATGGCCCCACTGCTGCGCGCGGCTGAGGCGGGTATTATTATTTGTGTTAAAAATTAGTGCTAGAGTTTCCTACACCGATACGTATTATTATGATGAATGTTGGAGTTTGGAAGGTTCGGCGGGATCCTGCCCCCTAGATGCACGAACGAATGGAGATGGAGAGCGCGCTCTAGTTTGCGTTTGCTGATGGATTAATAATGTGTTACTTTTAGTTCGGTGATGGCGGATGGTAGCGGAACAAGTGAAACAAAAAACAAATAATCAAACAAACAACAATAAACACACACACACGCTGCAAAACATGAGGAAACAGTTGTGTGGTAGAGTTTTGGATTTCGGATCGTGTGATTGCGTATAGCTAGTTTTAAGCATCCACCCACCGTTCCATATTTGAAGGATGCAAAACGTTCCCCCTAATTTAAACAACATTATTCCGCACAAGGAAAGTTAAACACTATACACGCTATACCTGTCGTTGTTTTCTGTTTTGCAATAATTTAACTATATGTGTTATATTGGAATAAGTTAATTTGAGACTCTTAACATATCCAGTCATCCTAAAATGATCGTTAAGGATTTTAGATCGCATAAATCTGACGTTCGTAAAAATATGCTACATTTAGTATGATCTTTTACAATCGAAAACCCCCTTAACAAAACAGTTAAGATTGGGTTCTCCGAACTTCCTTATCGAATCTACGGTTGGAAATGAATGTTGTTACATGGATTTTCTTTTTAAACTGTTGTTTTTTAATCCCTATACTGTTCTATTACAGTGACCTGCTACAATACAACAATCCTAAATATGTTTTTTTTAACTGACATGTGTTATATTAAGAGTGGTAGTACATTGTTAGCTGTGTCGGTGAGATGGCTTTGTATATTATCACAACGTAACTCAACGGAGGAGATAAGGTGAACAAAAAGACTGCCACTGGTTAGTGCGCCCGGGTTTGTGTCTACGGTCGAGAATCAATAGTGGAACAGCTTACATTTACTTTCAAACCCGTTGATTGGGCGAGATTTGCGAAGTATTGAAATTCTACGTAAATATTATGTGTTTACTCATGATGACTAGGAGCCATCACCAATGATCCAGAATGAGATGGTTTGTGAAAGCGGAATGTTGTCCGTAAAGCCGTGATGGTTATGAAATCATCGAACGTCGAGTATGGCCCCACTGCTGCGCGCGGCTGAGGCGGGTATTATTATTTGTGTTAAAAATTAGTGCTAGAGTTTCCTACACCGATACGTATTATTATGATGAATGTTGGAGTTTGGAAGGTTCGGCGGGATCCTGCACCCTAGCAGAATGTGTTCAAATTCCAGAGAACGCTCGAACTGTGGATGCAATTATCCCAGCAAACAACGCAGCTAGTTCAAACTGCACAGGCACGCGTACGCTGTGCGAGTGGGTTAATTTAATCCAGCTTAGAGTAACCCAAAATAGGACTAAGTTGTCCAAAAACAAAATCACACATAACCTCGGTTGCGCTGCAAATCTAACGCAAGTGCGATCAACGGACGCGACTGACGAATGCACGGCAGCATCTCATCTTGTCCTTCTCCTCCTGCACTCACGACCCCACGGAACCCTCTCACCGGCGGTACAATGCACGTGTCTATCGGATACAATAAAAACCCTGTTCTAAGAAGTAACACAAAAATGAGCACGTCACTCATCACTGATGCCAATAAATCTCTGCATTGCTACGTCAGATGCAACCCGTCTGCGTGTCTGCGTTATTAACAACTTTCTGTTATTAGACCGTTTGTACTATGCATGCGTGCGAGGGACATTGTTTGAAGGTTAAAAAAATCTCTTTCACATTCAGTTGATGTTAAGTAACGACGACCAACACCATCATACATGACGACTTACAAGGCTGTTTAAATTACCACAGTCCTAAACCACTGGGCAGGCTATAATTTGTTGAACATATATTTTTTCTTCTTGGTGCCTTTTATTCCTCATTTTCCAAGAAAATATGTGTTGGTCTGTCCATCACTGTATGGTGCCAAATAAAAAACAAATAATCAAACAAACAACAATAAACACACACACACGCTGCAAAACATGAGGAAACAGTTGTGTGGTAGAGTTTTGGATTTCGGATCGTGTGATTGCGTATAGCTAGTTTTAAGCATCCACCCACCGTTCCATATTCGAAGGATGCAAAACGTTCCCCCTAATTTAAACAACATTATTCCGCACAAGGAAAGTTAAACACTATACACGCTATACCTGTCGTTGTTTTCTGTTTTGCAATAATTTAGCTATATGTGTTATATTGGAATAAGTTAATTTGAGACTCTTAACATACCCAGTCATCCTAAAATGATCGTAAAGGATTTTAGTTTGCATAAATCTGACGTTCGTAAAAATATGCTACATTTAGTATGATCTTTTACAATCGAAAACCCCCTTAACAAAACAGTTAAGATTGGGTTCTCCGAACTTCCTTATCGAATCTACGGTTGGAAATGAATGTTGTTACATGGATTTTCTTTTTAAACTGTTGTTTTTTAATCCCTATACTGTTCTATTACAGTGACCTGCTACAATACAACAATCCTAAATATGTTTTTTTTAACTGACATGTGTTATATTAAGAGTGGTAGTACATTGTTAGCTGTGTCGGTGAGATGGCTTTGTATATTATCACAACGTAACTCAACGGAGGAGATAAGGTGAACAAAAAGACTGCCACTGGTTAGTGCGCCCGGGTTTGTGTCTACGGTCGAGAATCAAAAGGGAACTTGCGGTGGAAGCAGGATTTTGTGATGCGTTTGATTTTTTTTTTCGTGAAAGTTGCTTAGGAATTGCTTGTTCTTTCGGTAGAGCATTGGTGTGATGGAATTATGGTGTGTTGGATTAATTCGCTACGGCGCGCGCGCACATTCACAAACACATACACACGCACACATACATCGGGCAGTTGGACATGTCAGTTCGGTGGTTTTGGATATTTTTCAAAGGTTTGAAAGTGGCACTGGTGGTGGTTGTGGTTTGGTGTAGAAGAGAGGTGGTGGTGGTGTCGGATCGGTCGGATTTGTGGACTGAGTGAGGAGATGACGTATAGGATATTCCCATTTGTTCGTTGAAGAAGGCGAATTTGCAGCATGTTCCCGCGCTGGATCGTGGACGACGGACGCGGCGGCGTTCGATGAGAGCGGCGCTGAAATAGGAGCGTTATTAGTAGAAACTAATCTTCTTTCCCGGTGGGTTATTCGTGAGCGGTGATTGCCGAGCTTCGCAAGTCAACTGCTGTGCGGAAATATAGTTTCAGAGACAGTCAGCTGAGTCAACAGTACAGGCTTTGCATGTTTGCATCTAATACCTGTCCGATTCTTACTGAATTATCACTGGCAAAACTGAACCCAAAAACCATCTAAATCAACTTACGTCTTTTGTAAACACGACAGAACGGTTCACTGCCATCAATCAAGTTGAACGAATAAGCTCATTTGACACTCACTGAAACTATGTTTACATATACGCAAGTTTTCTTGAATTCTCTAGCAATACTACACCGCATTTTGCCCTAACTAAAAAAAACACTTATCTATTTTTTATACGACTTAACTCAAAATCTATTCCTTTATTCGTTAATATTTGTCTCTGCTTGACTTGCATTTTGCATCGATTACACATACTGTTTGGAAGTTTGTATTGAGGGGAGCGGGATAATGTTTTATAAACGGTACTATGCAATGAGCTACATGTGTGTAATAAGGGTGTGTGTTGTTTCAGGACTGACTGACTGCTAGTCTCTATTATATGCTGGGGTTTCCTCGCGTTATACCTTTTCTGTCACCTCCCTGCACCTCATACGACACTGTATGATATCCATTTTTTTGTTTCGATCGTGGCTAAATAACAACAAGTCTGCTGTGTAATACAAGTTTTATAGCGCTAATTGTCAAGTGTGAAGTGATATACTCTTTTTTGGCTTGCGAACGAATAATACGTCAATGTTTTCCGCTTTATTCTAACTTGTCTTGGTTGGCGCCTTGCATGAGGCCAGTGTAGAGCCATTCCATTATACGAACATTGTGTGTGGTTTTGGTTATTTACGACACACGTTAGAGTGTGTTTGTGTGTTCGCGTTGTGTATATTTTGTTTGTATGGTGATAAAAATTGAGTGATCTGTGAGTCAAGAATATCCATGATACATAATGCTGCTATCGTGTGCCCATTCTTATACGATGCAATGGATGCCGCTGCTCCTTCTCTCGGTGCTTCTGATCCTGATATCCGTCTTCTTAGAATCATGACTCTTACTGAGCAGAGGTAAAGTATTGTAGAGTTTAAACTAGAAAACTTCCAGACAATAATGTTAGGCGAACTTTACTACGCTTCTAAATAACTTTAAAATAACGTCGGCTTCGCCTATGCCTGCATAATTAAGTGAACATTATCGCGAAATGGGGACGCGTTGTTTTCCTCCGGTTTGCTAATCATTCTACAGAGTGTTGTTATCAACCACGCTCTTGGAAGGTTCGGCGGGATCCTGCACCCTAGATGCACGAACGAATGGAGATGGAGAGCGCGCTCTAGTTTGCGTTTGCTGATGGATTAATAATGTGTTGCTTTTAGTTCGGTGATGGCGGATGGTAGCGGAACAAGTGAAACAAAAAACAAATAATCAAACAAACAACAATAAACACACACACACGCTGCAAAACATGAGGAAACAGTTGTGTGGTAGAGTTTTGGATTTCGGATCGTGTGATTGCGTATAGCTAGTTTTAAGCATCCACCCACCGTTCCATATTCGAAGGATGCAAAACGTTCCCCCTAATTTAAACAACATTATTCCGCACAAGGAAAGTTAAACACTATACACGCTATACCTGTCGTTGTTTTCTGTTTTGCAATAATTTAGCTATATGTGTTATATTGGAATAAGTTAATTTGAGACTCTTAACATACCCAGTCATCCTAAAATGATCGTAAAGGATTTTAGTTTGCATAAATCTGACGTTCGTAAAAATATGCTACATTTAGTATGATCTTTTACAATCGAAAACCCCCTTAACAAAACAGTTAAGATTGGGTTCTCCGAACTTCCTTATCGAATCTACGGTTGGAAATGAATGTTGTTACATGGATTTTCTTTTTAAACTGTTGTTTTTTAATCCCTATACTGTTCTATTACAGTGACCTGCTACAATACAACAATCCTAAATATGTTTTTTTTAACTGACATGTGTTATATTAAGAGTGGTAGTACATTGTTAGCTGTGTCGGTGAGATGGCTTTGTATATTATCACAACGTAACTCAACGGAGGAGATAAGGTGAACAAAAAGACTGCCACTGGTTAGTGCGCCCGGGTTTGTGTCTACGGTCGAGAATCAAAAGGGAACTTGCGGTGGAAGCAGGATTTTGTGATGCGTTTGATTTTTTTTTTCGTGAAAGTTGCTTAGGAGTTGCTTGTTCTTTCGGTAGAGCATTGGTGTGATGGAATTATGGTGTGTTGGATTAATTCGCTACGGCGCGCGCGCACATTCACAAACACATACACACGCACACATACATCGGGCAGTTGGACATGTCAGTTCGGTGGTTTTGGATATTTTTCAAAGGTTTGAAAGTGGCACTGGTGGTGGTTGTGGTTTGGTGTAGAAGAGAGGTGGTGGTGGTGTCGGATCGGTCGGATTTGTGGACTGAGTGAGGAGATGACGTATAGGATATTCCCATTTGTTCGTTGAAGAAGGCGAATTTGCAGCATGTTCCCGCGCTGGATCGTGGACGACGGACGCGGCGGCGTTCGATGAGAGCGGCGCTGAAATAGGAGCGTTATTAGTAGAAACTAATCTTCTTTCCCGGTGGGTTATTCGTGAGCGGTGATTGCCGAGCTTCGCAAGTCAACTGCTGTGCGGAAATATAGTTTCAGAGACAGTCAGCTGAGTCAACAGTACAGGCTTTGCATGTTTGCATCTAATACCTGTCCGATTCTTACTGAATTATCACTGGCAAAACTGAACCCAAAAACCATCTAAATCAACTTACGTCTTTTGTAAACACGACAGAACGGTTCACTGCCATCAATCAAGTTGAACGAATAAGCTCATTTGACACTCACTGAAACTATGTTTACATATACGCAAGTTTTCTTGAATTCTCTAGCAATACTACACCGCATTTTGCCCTAACTAAAAAACACACTATCTATTTTTTATACGACTTAACTCAAAATCTATTCCTTTATTCGTTAATATTTGTCTCTGCTTGACTTGCATTTTGCATCGATTACACATACTGTTTGGAAGTTTGTATTGAGGGGAGCGGGATAATGTTTTATAAACGGTACTATGCAATGAGCTACATGTGTGTAATAAGGGTGTGTGTTGTTTCAGGACTGACTGACTGCTAGTCTCTATTATATGCTGGGGTTTCCTCGCGTTATACCTTTTCTGTCACCTCCCTGCACCTCATACGACACTGAATGATATCCATTTTTTTGTTTCGATCGTGGCTAAATAACAACAAGTCTGCTGTGTAATACAAGTTTTATAGCGCTAATTGTCAAGTGTGAAGTGATATACTCTTTTTTTTATGAAATCATCGAACGTCGAGTATGGCCCCACTGCTGCGCGCGGCTGAGGCGGGTATTATTATTTGTGTTAAAAATTAGTGCTAGAGTTTCCTACACCGATACGTATTATTATGATGAATGTTGGAGTTTGGAAGGTTCGGCGGGATCCTGCACCCTAGATGCACGAACGAATGGAGATGGAGAGCGCGCTCTAGTTTGCGTTTGCTGATGGATTAATAATGTGTTGCTTTTAGTTCGGTGATGGCGGATGGTAGCGGAACAAGTGAAACAAAAAACAAATAATCAAACAAACAACAATAAACACACACACACGCTGCAAAACATGAGGAAACAGTTGTGTGGTAGAGTTTTGGATTTCGGATCGTGTGATTGCGTATAGCTAGTTTTAAGCATCCACCCACCGTTCCATATTCGAAGGATGCAAAACGTTCCCCCTAATTTAAACAACATTATTCCGCACAAGGAAAGTTAAACACTATACACGCTATACCTGTCGTTGTTTTCTGTTTTGCAATAATTTAGCTATATGTGTTATATTGGAATAAGTTAATTTGAGACTCTTAACATACCCAGTCATCCTAAAATGATCGTAAAGGATTTTAGTTTGCATAAATCTGACGTTCGTAAAAATATGCTACATTTAGTATGATCTTTTACAATCGAAAACCCCCTTAACAAAACAGTTAAGATTGGGTTCTCCGAACTTCCTTATCGAATCTACGGTTGGAAATGAATGTTGTTACATGGATTTTCTTTTTAAACTGTTGTTTTTTAATCCCTATACTGTTCTATTACAGTGACCTGCTACAATACAACAATCCTAAATATGTTTTTTTTAACTGACATGTGTTATATTAAGAGTGGTAGTACATTGTTAGCTGTGTCGGTGAGATGGCTTTGTATATTATCACAACGTAACTCAACGGAGGAGATAAGGTGAACAAAAAGACTGCCACTGGTTAGTGCGCCCGGGTTTGTGTCTACGGTCGAGAATCAAAAGGGAACTTGCGGTGGAAGCAGGATTTTGTGATGCGTTTGATTTTTTTTTTCGTGAAAGTTGCTTAGGAGTTGCTTGTTCTTTCGGTAGAGCATTGGTGTGATGGAATTATGGTGTGTTGGATTAATTCGCTACGGCGCGCGCGCACATTCACAAACACATACACACGCACACATACATCGGGCAGTTGGACATGTCAGTTCGGTGGTTTTGGATATTTTTCAAAGGTTTGAAAGTGGCACTGGTGGTGGTTGTGGTTTGGTGTAGAAGAGAGGTGGTGGTGGTGTCGGATCGGTCGGATTTGTGGACTGAGTGAGGAGATGACGTATAGGATATTCCCATTTGTTCGTTGAAGAAGGCGAATTTGCAGCATGTTCCCGCGCTGGATCGTGGACGACGGACGCGGCGGCGTTCGATGAGAGCGGCGCTGAAATAGGAGCGTTATTAGTAGAAACTAATCTTCTTTCCCGGTGGGTTATTCGTGAGCGGTGATTGCCGAGCTTCGCAAGTCAACTGCTGTGCGGAAATATAGTTTCAGAGACAGTCAGCTGAGTCAACAGTACAGGCTTTGCATGTTTGCATCTAATACCTGTCCGATTCTTACTGAATTATCACTGGCAAAACTGAACCCAAAAACCATCTAAATCAACTTTAAACAACATTATTCCGCACAAGGAAAGTTAAACACTATACACGCTATACCTGTCGTTGTTTTCTGTTTTGCAATAATTTAGCTATATGTGTTATATTGGAATAAGTTAATTTGAGACTCTTAACATACCCAGTCATCCTAAAATGATCGTAAAGGATTTTAGTTTGCATAAATCTGACGTTCGTAAAAATATGCTACATTTAGTATGATCTTTTACAATCGGAAACCCCCTTAACAAATCAGTTAAGATTGGGTACTCCGAACTTCCTTATCGAATCTACGGTTGGAAATGAATGTTGTTACATGGATTTTCTATTTGAACTGTTGTTTTTTAATCCCTATACTGTTCTATTACAGTGCCCTGCTACAACACAACAATCTCAAATATTTTTTTTTTTAACTGACATGTGTTATATTAAGAGTGGTAGTACATTGTTAGCTGTGTCGGTTAGATGGCTTTGTATATTATCACAACATAACTCAACGGAGGAGATAAGGTGAACAAAAAGACTGCCACTGGTTAGTGCGCCCGGGTTTGTGTCTACGGTCGAGAATCATCCGTAACGAGAGTCAGCAATATTTTCCTTCACAGATTGTTCGCGGCTGTCCGTGAACACCGATGGCAATTGGAGAGCATTATCCCATATGTGTGGTCTAGAATAAAATGATACAGTAAATTGTATCACGTGGGAGAGCAGGCCGGATCTCGTGTGCGGTGCAACAAGAAGACATCAATAAACTATCCTGTTATACAAACATACATACACGAAGAGTATTGAAATGGGAGAAAATGTTTTAAAATCCTTATCGAATTAACATCTTAAAATAAATCTCATCTTCGTCATCACGCTCTAAACGAGTAGCAACGTACAACAATCCTTTTACCACACGTACTTGCTCTGCTCCATTCCTTCCACTTTCTCCAGAACGAGAATGGCACCGTTACGCAAATAGAAGTCTCTATCTTCGATTTACGACAGTCACCTTTGCCAAGCAGATGCGGAGAAGCTATGGAAAAGCGTGCAAACCATCTTAGCTTCAAATAAAAACGAATCAATAGCTTCGATCGCCTGTGTTAAACGTAGATTTGTTGAAAAAGTAGAAAGAACGACGAGATTGCGGTGAACACTTTAAGGTCGTTCACCTAGACAAGAAAGTCGCGGTAGACGTCTATTCTGAGACGGATGATAGATTGCGAAAAGGGGTTGCTAACGACCGTATCCATCTAAAGGATAGTCTTCTTCTTGATCATCCAAGGGGACCTCAGAGATCATTCTCTAAGGGGCCAATTCGTGTATTTCAATTAATTAAAAGGTGGCGGTTTTCTCTTGTTGACAGAGAGCACCGAAATTGCCCCGCGCGGTAAAACATTGCTGGGCCACGTTTTATGCACATTTTTGTCCCTGATTTTCCTTTTATTCCTTTCGGTAGACCCTGTTTCGACGCGACGATGGAAAGAGTTGATTTGGAGATAGAGAGCGATATTTGTCTCTGGCTGGCAGGACTGCGACGCTAACGCGGCCCCTGCCCCAATTCGAACCTCTCGTACGGCTCTGTCGCGTACCATGTATTACATTCTATCTTCGTACGTAGCATCCGATCATGGATCGCCGTTTGTATTGCGAATGTTGGGGATTAAATGTAGCTACGAGTTCCGAACGGTTCTTGCACGTTCCCTTCTTGTTCCATTCCCTTCCAAACATATTCTACAACCTGCCCCACAAAGGAGACGAATTTGGACGAAGAGAGCAGCCTATTTATAGCGCGGTGTGCTTGCGGTATGGCAAAAAGGAGGCGTACTAAACGTAGAGGTAAAACAAAACTAACGACAAATTTGCAGATGGGTTAAAATTAATCCATCACAAAATCAGTTCTATGCTCATCAAAACGCGGTACTCGATGGGGTTACTTCGATGATGATGGAAGATGCAGAAAAGTTCAGATAATTGCGGCATACATAAAATATACGCTGGTGTGCATAAATTAAATGGAAAATATATTGCTAGTTCATCTGTCAGCAGAATGCTGGAAACAAGAACAATACGAGGTATTATTAATTATTGCCAACTATTGAACACACACACTACAATAACTGAGCTGCGACAATATTAAAGCAAACAAAAATGTTATGCTATGACAGTACACCAAATCCGTGGTAGTATTGTACAATGAAAACTGTGTCATATGGGACATCAAATTAAGAACATTGGTAATATTGAATTGTGTACCAAATAGATGAAACTGTATTTTAATCATTATGTCCGATTAATCGTTGAGTATGGTTTATGCCGATGGATCGAAAAACACGCGTAAAGCCTGCATTTATTTCTCAATCTTCGCTCTCTCAATCTATCCTCATTTTTTATCATTAAATACATAATCACATTTACGACATTAACACCACCTCCACCATGTCTGTAACGTTCGACATTGCCCACTATAGGTGTTTTATGAGCGTGTTTACAAAACCATGGAAGCGGGCACTAGGATCACATTAGTGTGCTAATAGTGATAGTAATGATAATGGTATGGGAACGTGATTTTTGTTTCTGTCTTGGAAGGAAAGTCGTTTTTGGGATGTCGGCCAAATCAGGATTTACATTGGCTTCTGGATGAGGTGGACGGAGGTGTTCTCTCTCGCTTCATAGACCGGAAACGCGTAGGACTGTTGTTAGGGAGGAGCATCATCACCATTGGAGAAGGATCGACAGTATACAATAGCGGCAGGGACAATCGGGGAAGTGCATGAAAAAAAAACAGGATTTACATTGGCTTCTGGATGAGGTGGACGGAGGTGTTCTCTCTCGCTTCATAGACCGGAAACGCGTAGGACTGTTGTTAGGGAGGAGCATCATCACCATTGGAGAAGGATCGACAGTATACAATAGCGGCAGGGACAATCGGGGAAGTGCATGAAAAAAAAAATTAACTTCATATTGAAGCAGTGTCGTGCGTTAGGAATTGGCCGGCAGACGGCACCAAACGATAACATCACATATAATACGGATAACGTAAGGACAGAGTTGTTCGAAGCCTACGTTGGTTCCGCAGGAAATCGAGAAAAAACTCTGGTAAAGGAGTGCCATTGATGTTGGGTTAATGATGGAATTATACAAAGGGAGAGCAGGAAGTTTAGGCTGAAATACTTTGCTTGTTTAGTGGGCCAGTACATAGTAAACGTAAAAGTGTGTTGAAGATAGTCGTCGTACGTCGTTTTCACATTCGTTAGGAAGATAAGAATTTCTCATCGATTTGACTATGTTTGCTACGCAACACAAGAATCTCAACACGGAGCGAAAGGTACAGAAAAGAAGAAAAAAGTACCCTGTGTACTACCGAAAGTTTGAAGCCCCGCGCATCAGGAGAAGAAGACTTAACTCATTTATATGCAATACTGAGAGGAATCGTAGCTGATAGGAAGCCTGTGATTTTCGTGTGGAACAGTGTACAACTTAAAACTGCTAGGTCTGTCCATAACGTAGGGTATGTTACAAAACTCAGTAGTGAAGATTAGGAAAAATCGACAGAGGAACAGCGCACAGTATAGTTTAGCACAAAGACACAAAGAGGAGCGCAACGTGAGCCATCAAGAGAGATTCCCTTTGCCTTCGGGTTCTCTCTGTTGGCGTTAGATGGCGGCGAGTCAACAGTCCAACAGCTGCCAACCAACCGCCCGGAATACGAAACAGCCTCGCCGAATATGTCGATCGGTAGTAACGGTATTAATATTAGATAGAAAAGATTTAAGTGTAAAAGCAAAGTGTGCCACCTACCTCATGTTGATCAGATACTGCGCGAGGGCGACGGAGTCTGGATTGCCGGTGATCGTGATCGTTCGGTCCGTGTTGCCACTGTCACGCTCCTCACAGTTGGAAATGCGGATCATGGCGCCAGAAATTTGGCGTATCTCGGCAATCTTGGTGCCCCCTTTGCCGATGATGCAGCCTATCAGATCATTTGGCACGGTCATTTCGTGTGATTGCGACTGAACGGGAGCTACGTTGCGGTTGTTGTTGGTTCGCAGTTGAGAACCGGCCAATGCGGCGAGAGCTGCGTGGGGTATATATTGGAAGGCATTAGCTTTAGTACAATAGCGTTTTGGTCCAAATAGCTTGGATGAGACATTATTGGAAGGGGCACTAGTAGTGGGAATCAGGTAGAAAAAAGCATGTCAGTTGTCCTGGATGGGTTGAAATACTTACCAGTTGGGTTAAGTCCACCCGTATTGGAGGGAATCGCTCCAGCCAATCCAAGAGCTGCAAGTCCTGCAAGTGGATTCTTGGCGATTCCCGAAACCTAGAATAAAAGTTAGAACAACCGCGCCACAGTTAATAAATCCTTTAATCGTACAAAACGACACAGTTTACTGCTTTGTATAAGTTTACTTTTTTAACTCTAGTCTGTGCAAAAATGTTAATCCTTGAGGGAAATTACAAGTTATTCAAAACTCTAGTACGTATATCCGGAATAAAACAACATGGTAATTATTGCAATCAACTGATCGATCTCTCCCATTTTCAATCATATTCAAAACATAAACAACCAGTACGTGTTGAAGAAGAATACATACACTCAGAGCTATATCTTGAAGTAACATTACAAACTAACATGTACTATAAGGATATTATTTGTGTATGGAAAACTATAATAGGAAGAAAAACAACATACATAGATAGCTTATTACTAGACAGGCAACGTGATTAATATTGACTTTTTATATAGAGTTGGTTAGGGGTATGATATGCGAATACAATTAATATCCGACATAGTATAATATATTCGTGATTTAAGCAATGCAATGCAATGTCAAGATTAATATTAGGACGAATCGTTGAACAATTTTATCAGATCACCAATAGATTAGCGAACCAGCTTAAAAATCGGCGGAAGTTTCGAAGTGATGCTAAATATAGCGCTAAATACAATTGAAGGACATTCTATATTAGGTTTAACTTCTTATTATAAACTTATTTAAAACTATAATATATGTGCATCCACACACATTCCAAAGCAAAAAGCGCACCAGGTTACAGTTTGTTTTAAATTATGCATAGTATAAAAGCAACGATTGGTATTGGAAAAAAATAAAAATAGAGTAAAATGAGCAATAACGTACAGCTAGGTTGTTGCTACATTACTAAAAAGGACACGATGTACAAAGGAGCATAACGATGAGTTAACCTAATCGAGGAACATTATATTCAAGGTGGAGAGTAGAGCGGAGCTTTTCGGATCGCGGATTCATAGTACATTATTTCAGGGGCTTAAGGGTCTCAAGTAAAAAGAAAAGCATACTAGCGTCGGGTAGAACGATCGTGATTTTCCTGGGGTGTACGGGGAACTACGGCTAATCTAACTCTATTGACTATTAAAAAAAAGATTAGAACTTGCTAGGCAACATAAACTGTCTAAGCATTTGCACTCTTCTCGGCACTAAGAGAGAGAGAGAGACAGAGAGAAAGAGTAGAAAGAGAAACGTGTAGAGGATATTTAGAGGCAACGGACGGACATTCGGACGGACGGACGGGGCAGAAGGATCATTGGTAAATATGTTGCAGAAACACAGAGAAAGAATGAAAACAGACAGAGGTGTATAGTGAAACCAGGATCAAGACAGCGGAGAATAAGATGGTTTTTAGTAAGGATAGTGCGCTTGGTTTGTCCGGAAGGGTTATTGTTTGTATTTTTTCCGATATGAGTTAAGTAAGGATACACTTGTAATGTATTCGTGACGATCAATTACGATCGTAGGAGGGTTAGTGACGGAGCGGACGGCAAGGTTTGGAAGGCAGTGCCCTGTGACCATGTAGGACAGTGATAACAGGATGCAGTTCGTTACATCGTTGGAAAACGTTAACAAACAGTATGCAGGACAGAAGGTTGTTTTCAAACACCGTTACACTTTGGGATGGAGAAGCCAAGGAACGCTTAGGACATCAAGCAACAGGGGAAAAACGGATTGTATAAACTTCTGAAATTGTACTGTGCAAGTCTTCTTTTTGGATACCTCTCGCCTGAGATATTGTTAAAATGTTAATTTGCATAGACATTTTGAAGATAACGTACCGACAAAAATGAACCAAGAAGAGTATCATTAGGTGAACTTGAGAATATAACTTATCCATTATCAACTTTAAATCTTGGTATACACTGCTCTCCGTTACAAAGACAAAACTTAGCATTGTCATGTACAAAAGCTATAACAATATTTTGATAAAGGCAGACTTTATATCCTCAACGATATGACATGAAAAATCCCTGATTTAAACAGCGCAGCGAAGCTACTTTATAGTATATGTATATGGGGACTAGGCACAACGCAAGGCGGAACGTTAGTTACTACTGCAGGTAAGTATCGACCAACACATACGAACATACAAATTATGCAAGAAAGATCGTAAACATGAATCTCACTCGTGCTGGTCGATTTTTCTGGCACTTCGTACATGTGATTATGATATTTAAATTTTGAAATATTGATGATTGACATTTTTAATTTGGAAAACGGCGAAGAATCGGCATTTTGTTCCCATCGAAAAGGTTCCGTGGAAGTGGCCAGTTATAATCTAGCTT
Organism: Anopheles cracens; assembly: GCA_002091845.1. Lineage (NCBI taxonomy): Eukaryota > Metazoa > Arthropoda > Insecta > Diptera > Culicidae > Anopheles > Anopheles cracens. The sequence continues at coordinate 42,662 of KZ072847.1, read as the reverse complement.
TATAATATTGATGACAGTCATTACTGTCCAAAGTCGATGATGATGGAAGATGCAGAAAAGTTCAGATAATTGCGGCATACATAAAATATACGCTGGTGTGCATAAATTAAATGGAAAATATATTGCTAGTTCATCTGTCAGCAGAATGCTGGAAACAAGAACAATACGAGGTATTATT
>KZ072847.1:16991-27232 GCA_002091845.1 Anopheles cracens | reverse complement strand
TAGCAATTGGTACACTCATCCGACATTCTAATGTCCCTATGCCACTCTATTCTGTACCGTTGCCGGATGCTGAGAACTACATACTGTTAACATTGTATCAACATTGTAAATCAACATTGTAATATTAATTGAAGCTACGTATAATGGAAGACATTGTTGACACATTTCACGTCAAGAAAATTTTAATAGTATCTGGATCTAACAGAGAGGTACATGAAGGTAGATTTTGTCTAAAAGTAGAGGCGCGTCTATTTTTATCTTCAATTATTTATGTTCCCTTTATGCTCATCTCTTTGACTTCTCTTTTTTCGAAATCTTTTTTTCCAACCCGACCTATTAACGAATGTTCATAATAGTTTGTGTTTGCCAATTAGGGGCTGAGGCAAAAGACACCTTACCGTGCAAATAGACGTAGCGCGAAATTTCTCGCTGAGACTTTCTCGCTGTCATTCGATGAATTTCGATGTAAAGTACATACATAAAAACGGCTCTCGTTGTCATCGCAAACCTAGAAATAGCACAAAAAACAGCACCAAACAAACCTCCCGAAACAGAAAGAAACCAGCAAAAAAAAACGAGAGATAGAAACGTTCCTCTGACGATCGGAGAGAAGGAGCCAGAGGTCGAAAATATCCCGACAGCAAATCACATGCCGGAGCATAAAAAGGCCAAAAGTTTGCTCGTTTCCACTACGCGAGGCTGCTGGCGGTTGCCCATCTGCTAGCGCACCAGCGTCCTCTCCACAGAGCTCGAGCTCCACCAGGCCTAACGGAAGCGGACGCGGATGTTTATATTCCGGTGAAAAGTTCATGGCCAGAAGGACGACCGCCGCCGCCGCCCTGTTCAGCTCCGATTTGCCGTTTGCCTCGTTTGTTTCGTTTGTGCGCACTGTTGGAGCATAATTTTCAAAAGATTTCCGCTTTAATTCAAGCGTCATTTAGTTGAAGGTTATGTTAAGGCGATGAAACGATTGTCTGGGTGTTTAGCGGCTTGTCTAATGATGTTCTAATGCGGGTGAAATGGGGAAGACTTTGCAACGGACGACTCCTTCCTAAGTGTGATGAACTATCAATCACTTTCAGACCGAATTCATTCGATGGAACAAGGCATTACTCATGGCTGTTAGAGGATGCGCTTCGTCTAGTTTTCCTTTATCAGAGAAAACATAACAATGTACCACGACGAATCGTCGACGTATCACAAACCGCAGGCAATCTCCAGATGTATCGTGTTGTCATAGGAATGCAATTTCAACAGTCGTCGATTTGATCGATTGAATTGCATTCTGTGGCAGAAGCAGCACCTGCAGTATACCGCTACATTGGTCCCGGTGGTGGCGCGAGAAAAATGATGCTGCCGACTGACGTCACTTCGTGACGTGATACTAGTGACAGAGTCTCTCCACTGATAGCAGGCGTTTCAGTTGGCGGCGGAGGTGGTACACGCTCAGGACTTCGTTCTTCACCGCTTGACGATCTCTCCCTTTTTTCCGATAATGCTTCCGACTTCCTGCGTGGAGAAAGAAAGGTAGAGAAGAATGAAAAGAAAACATCAATTTAAGGATAACTTCAAGTGACGCGTGCTTGTCTTACAGGACATGATTCGAGCGTATCTTTCCCGGACTTCACAGGTGTTTAAGAACCCTCCGACCACCACAATTTCCACCATTTCCGTCCGAACAGATTGAAAATGGCACGTGGTTGGTATGGAGCGATCGGAAGTTTATTACTGCCCCAAATTGCTCTTATCATGGTATGGGTCGGGAGTGTGTGGGAAGTACTCTTTAAGGGATAATTATGATCGAATGAGCTAGACGTAGCCGACCAGCGGACGGGTTCAACTGGAGGACACCGTGCCGTTCTGGTAGAGCGATATTAGCGGCAACAACTTAATTACCCACATGTTGCATATGGCGCCTTGCATGATTAATTATCCATACACTCTACACCTTTCGTCTGGGCACCGACCCACAGGAGACACACTTTACTACCAACCGGCAGTGGTAGTAGTAGTAGTAGCTGGCTTAAATACTCGATTTTGTACCAACTGAAGGGACAGACGCGATTTTAAATACTTTTTATTGCGTCGCTACATCCGATCCGTTTAGCCGAGGTGTGAGACGAAGGTACACGGTTAATGAAATAAATACGTTATATGCCCCCCGCTCGCACAGGTCAAAACGGAATGGTAGTAAATCATCTGCAATATGCCACACTTTTCATGCTATCGCAATCCAAAATTTCGCCACAAGATGATAAATCATGATGTAATTAACATTTAATTCGATTAATCGGTGTTGCCGCACACATTGCGCCACACATTGTAACTAACATATTTATTATTTTAATCAACCTTTGCTCGATTAAATTTAAATAAATGCATAGGTACACATCAAGAGGATTAATCGTACTAGGGAGTAGCTATTTTACTTTGTAGAATGCATGTTCCAAAACAAAATTGTTGAAAATATAGTTTTCAAATAAACGCACCTCGGGTTACTGTATGCGTATATATCCAGCAATAAAGAAGAGTATAACGTATGCATTAAAAAAAATCGACAAAATGTTTCGATTTTTTATGAGATTACCCTAACACCCAATGGTCGGTAATTCGTTCAGTGGTCAATGTATACTTGTTGACAACATACTGTCAAAATTTGGCGCCTCTATCACTTCATTTACATTAGCTATGGTCAAAACAGTGAAAGAACTCCATTCTATGATTTGTTCGAACCGCCTGTTCAATCCGAGCCTAAAAAAGTTCGTGCCATTGTGACACACTTTGTGTTGGCCGGATACTATTGGGAAATTTTTTATAAGATTCAGGCACTTCTGGAGGAGGGAAAACCTATCGAAAAGGAAACCTGGTACTGGCCATAATAAGTTCCCGAGGAAGGTGTTTCTGCGACTCAAAATCAGCGAAAAGCAGATGCCAGGTCCCGTCTTCTTTTCATCGTGGCTGGCATTGACCGGAGAGATTTATAGTACGGGGTGCCTCCCAGAAGTTCATTACTTCATTAAAAAAAATCACGATTGGTGTTTTGGCCACGTCTATCTTGGCCCACTCCTCGAAGCGAGCGCTGGAAGAAATGGAGAAGTTGGGCATTCCGGTGGCGCTCAACCATGCTAACCCTCCTAACGTGGCCCAGCTCTGTCCGATCGAGATTTCTTGGACACGTTTGACGAGAAGAATATATTCAAATAATTTCGTGGCCAAAACCGGGGATGAATTGATGAAAATGGCGACCTAGGAACTGAAGGTAATGCCAACTATCTCCGCTGACACGCTATAGTGAGAAGCGATCTAGTCTGGTGCATATCGTGTTTTTTTGTTCGGTTGTGCTGACGGGAAAAATAGAATCAACCGCACTTTGGGCACTTTCCCGGTACACAGGCAAGCGAAGTCTCTTGGGCCCCGCCCTGCAACTCGACAACGCTGAATTTATTCGTGCGCATCCGAAACGAATCATGACAGCGGAATTGCTACTTTCGCGGAAACTTTGTTGGGCACAAAGAAAGAGACCGGCAGTGATTTCGAAAATAGCATACCATTAACAAGCGGTGTGAACTGCTGCTAGTGCACGGTAAGGTAGAACGATGGTTGCCCAGATCCGAAGGTTTGTTTAGTTCTAGTTATGTTTTGAATGTGAAGTTGTTGTTTGAATTGGATCGGATCTAACTTTTAGCTGATTGAACGGGAGACTCCCCACGGTCAATGAAATTACAATAACATCGGTTTAATTAAAACCGACAAATAAGAAACCTTTTAAAAATGAAACTAAACAGATTCTTAATAGTAAATTCGGCCTATTACATCTGCTTTGAGCAGCTTCTACTCTCCGTTTTCCACGAAGGAAATGAAAATTCCAACTAAAAATCGATGATCGAAAAACGCTCCCCTGCCGGCATTTAAAACGCACTCAATTTGTTGTTAGCCTCATTCGATTTAAATTAACCAGAAAATACGTGTCGTACCTGGCCCGACCGAAAGAATTACACGTTTTCTCTCTCTCTCTCTGTCACCATGCCCTATGAACTATTAATATAAAACGTCCACACCCAGTGCGCGCGCGAGAAACGAACGAAAACACTTCTTCACCGGGTGGGCGCGATGTAACTTTTTGCTTGACACACAATCATTTTCCACAAATCGGTAAGGCCGGGACGAATAGGGGAAAAAATAGAAAAAAAAACGATGCTCAAGTAAAACTTTCTAACCGTCCGCCGAGAAATACAAGGTCGGCATAGGTTCAGCTTTTATCTCCGGTTATTTAATTTTCAGTTATGCAAATGCTCATGTTTATTTAATGTTTTTCCCTTTTATCCAGCCGTATCCGTTTTTCTCTCTCTCTCTCTCTCTCTCCTGCCCTTTCCTGTTAGTCCATTTCTACATCCCCACATATTCCACTGGCGCTGGCGGCTCATCCCAAATTTCGGATGCGCCGAGTCCTTACCTTCCCTACCGAAAGCCGCCCCCGACCCACCACACGCAGCATCCCATCCTCGCTCAATGCCGCGAAAACCAAACAGAACCGTTTTTCGGTTCCCGGATTTCCGCCGAAGGAACCGACCGGACACAGGCGGAGGAGGCGGACGGTGGTTGGTCGCAAGACGAGCGGCGCTAAGGTTTGCAGCAGGAAAATTTGCTCCGCCGATCGTCGGCGTACACCGAGAGCCAAGCAAGCAGCAAGCAAAGCAGCAGCGGTGAGAGGAAAAAAATGTCCACCGGAATTGGCTATTTTCCGTTGTAAATTTTGTTTTCTTTCGTTACTTTCAGGTCGCTGCTTAACGGTTTTTTCGAAAATGTATACACACATTTTCCGCGATTCGTGTCTTGGGCTTGTTTGCCCACGGTGTTAGAAAAAAACGAACCCGCCGACATCCCTCTTCCTGGCTTTGGAAAACTGATGTTTCGGGGGGGTTTTGTGTGATTTTTCGCAACTCACATAAACGGCCGCTTTTTAGGCAATCCAAGGGGCTTGACAAAAAAAACAACGATTTGGTAGATTGCCGTTGCGACTTTTTATACTTTTCGTTACTCGATAAGATGTTATGACTTCATTTTCTTCGAAACTGTATGAATGAATCTATCCAACAGGAGAAGTAGACACAAGAACAGTGAAGAGAATGAGCAGAAGCTAATAACGTATCCAATATTTAACATTTTCATAACATTATCAACATAAATAAGTGCTTAATCGTTCTTATAATTGAGTAATAGAGCGTTATTAAGGACACTTGACGATACAATCTTCTCCTTGGCGTACGCTACGTCAGGCACGAATGTCAATAATTATTTACTTATTTTCCACCACCGATCGCTTTATAAAAAACGCATTAAAATCTGATAGAAGCGAGCGCGTACCACCACTTTCTGCGGTCTTGTCGACAGATGCCTCCAAATGTACCTCGTTAGAGGCTGCTCCCGGTGTTGGTGGGTGCCGCGGGGAGTAAATCCCACTGGACCACAACAGAATTTTGTGTTTTCGTGCGTCCGACCCACCTTCACACCATGCATCACCGGTCTCCGCCGCCCTACTTTCGCGCCAGGATCGGCGTCCCGGAAACCGGTCAACCAAAGCCCAGTGGCACGTGACATTCTTCGCGCCCCTGCACCCTCGGATGGACAGGGACAGATTTTTATCAGAACATAAACGCTTAATCAGGCCGTATACATTCTCGACCACGCGCTGACCAATTTAAACCACGGTCGCAGCATCGCATTATTGCCATAAATGTCAGAGGGGGTTTGCGGTGCTCACCAAACCGCAATCCATCCACCGTCCAGGTAAGTAAGCCATAACCATAAACAGATATTCCCAAACAGGGACGTCGCGGGTTATTTCGCTCCACGTCAAACACGAGCGGCTCGCGACGGTGCAAATTAATTTGCTTTCATATGCCTTGCCCGGCGCAGATAGCCACCGATCGTCGGACTTGAGCGCATCCCAAATTGCTAAACGGGCGGGTGGTGCTAGGAGCACGCAAAAGCAACTAGAAATAAAACTTTTCCCAGCGATGACCTGCTTTTCTTTACGTACCAAATCATCACCTGTCCGAGCCGGCCGTCATTAATATTGCTCTCGAACATGCTATCCGTTTCCCAACACGGTCAAACGAGGTGCAGTAGCGCGGCGGGCAACTTTCAAGGTTCGTCCAGCTCGCCCTGCCCGATGCCTAAGCAACCAATCTGCAACCGGTTTACCCGCTGAACGAGATTCGTCGTGACATATAATGGATTCCGACCGGTGCGTGGGGAAAAGTGATCGCCGGCTCGGCCGGCGGCAGCGACAGCAGCCGGTAATGATCGCGCGCGCGGAAAAACGGTGCACCGTTACGTGAAGAGCGCGAGCGCGCGCGCGCGTTTACAGTTTTTCCGCGAAATTCTTCCCCCGGATGCCCTGGATCAATTACCGTGTGTCTTTGGGATCTCGCGCATCTCGACACCGGTAGCAGCGTGGCAAGAAGAAATCAAATACCATTTGTCGTGCTTAACACGGAATCACGGGAAAACTGATGCCCTCCTTCACAAATGCGGCGTTTGCGAGTGGACGATGGACGCAGGAGGACGGATAAACGGATGCCTTGTACAGCAAATCATGATCTCGGGGCATGGCTAGGTTTGTGTGTGTGCGCCTGTGCGAAGGTGTGAATCTTAATGGGAGCGGAAAAAAAGTACGCCGGAACAGTCTACCGACATGCAACATTATCCCCGGTGGCGTGAGATCGCGTGAGAAAATAAATTGAATTAGTGTCCGAATGAAAAACGAGTTAATCGAACATTAAATTTTGTCGTTGATGAATATGGACATCGTGGTGGGGGATGTATACATTGTGAGAAATTAGTGCAGATGGGGATAGGTCGGCGCATTACGTGTGGGTACTCAATTATGTGTGCAATTTTTTTTTCGTGAAACTTCACAATCACCAGGTGTTTGTTTTGTGTTTTAGAACAGATTGTCAATCAGGTGGCAATGAGTGGAGTAAAAAATCTAATGTCATAATCATAATATCATTTTCTTTACGTACCAAATCATCACCTGTCCGAGCCGGCCGTCATTAATATTGCTCTCGAACATGCTATCCGTTTCCCAACACGGTCAAACGAGGTGCAGTAGCGCGGCGGGCAACTTTCAAGGTTCGTCCAGCTCGCCCTGCCCGATGCCTAAGCAACCAATCTGCAACCGGTTTACCCGCTGAACGAGATTCGTCGTGACATATAATGGATTCCGACCGGTGCGTGGGGAAAAGTGATCGCCGGCTCGGCCGGCGGCAGCGACAGCAGCCGGTAATGATCGCGCGCGCGGAAAAACGGTGCACCGTTACGTGAAGAGCGCGAGCGCGCGCGCGCGTTTACAGTTTTTCCGCGAAATTCTTCCCCCGGATGCCCTGGATCAATTACCGTGTGTCTTTGGGATCTCGCGCATCTCGACACCGGTAGCAGCGTGGCAAGAAGAAATCAAATACCATTTGTCGTGCTTAACACGGAATCACGGGAAAACTGATGCCCTCCTTCACAAATGCGGCGTTTGCGAGTGGACGATGGACGCAGGAGGACGGATAAACGGATGCCTTGTACAGCAAATCATGATCTCGGGGCATGGCTAGGTTTGTGTGTGTGCGCCTGTGCGAAGGTGTGAATCTTAATGGGAGCGGAAAAAAAGTACCTTTAATAACCATTGCCAAACACCGGCACCGGCGTCTCGTGTAGCAGTCGTAAATATGCATGTATAAACAACCGTTCGCGGGCAGGAAGCGTGCGACTTGTGGGAAAGCAAAAATTCAAGCCATGAGTCATGCGTACAAGATACATGACTGATACGTTGGTTTTTACGTTCGTTATTCGTCAAGTTGGGAGTTTACTCGTCGTTGCTGTGATCGCATTGATTCAACAAACGACCAGAAAGACATTGATTCACAATCGAGGTTGTTAAAATGTTCGAAACATACAGGTCAGTGATAACCTGTTATGGAATGCCCTCCTAGTGTCGACAGCCGATGCACAGAGAATGGATGAATGATTGGGTGGAATGATGACCTAAAGCAATGTTAGCAAACACAACAAACCTCAGCAAATTGGGAGCAATCACGCTTCGAGATGTTCTAATGAGGGATCAAGTGAAATAATTCCCATTGATTTTTCACAAACGAGTCAAACTTCCGCGGCTCTACGCGCGCAGCAACACTGATATACAATTACCCCCATTCACGTAATTATCGTTGAGATGATAGCATCTTTTTATACTGAGCGAAGGCTGTAAAATGCGTGCACAGCTTGTCTGTACTTCGCTACGCTACACGTGGAGGCGGCATTGGCCCTCGAGGTGGGAGAAGTCTTCCGTTTCTCCATTATTGATATATAGATTGCCTATCGCAAAGAAACTAAATGCCTCGTCCCTCCCCTCTCTCTTTCTATATTTTCCCTTCCTTCCCGATGGAGTAATAAATGGCATCGGCGTAGCATTTTTATAGCAGAATCCCGTCTGCTCCGCCATTCAAACGCCGAGACGGTTGAGGAACGGCGTATTTCACCAGGAGACGCACGCGTTCGAGATAAATTTAGACTAGCGTCGTGCGGTTTTCAACAGGAGCCCTCTGCCCGGCACGACGTCGTCGTGAGACTTTCTCCCAACCGTGTGTGTGGCTTATACCAACCAAAACTCCAATCATCCTCCGCTCTCATCGTACCCGGACGGTTTGTCGAGAGAAGTAGTAGTACACCTTGATGTTTTCATGGTAGATATTTATAAACAAAAATCGCGCGCTTCCCGTCCGCGAAAATAATGATTATTCTGCGTGCTTTGATATGCTTCACGCTTTTTCTAACACATATTTTTATCTGCTCTGCTCACAGAACATTCTTGCCCATTTTTCTTAGAAACCTGTTCCGGCAACACGCGCTCGCGGACACTTTAATAACCATTGCCAAACACCGGCACCGGCGTCTCGTGTAGCAGTCGTAAATATGCATGTATAAACAACCGTTCGCGGGCAGGAAGCGTGCGACTTGTGGGAAAGCAAAAATTCAAGCCATGAGTCATGCGTACAAGATACATGACTGATACGTTGGTTTTTACGTTCGTTATTCGTCAAGTTGGGAGTTTACTCGTCGTTGCTGTGATCGCATTGATTCAACAAACGACCAGAAAGACATTGATTCACAATCGAGGTTGTTAAAATGTTCGAAACATACAGGTCAGTGATAACCTGTTATGGAATGCCCTCCTAGTGTCGACAGCCGATGCACAGAGAATGGATGAATGATTGGGTGGAATGATGACCTAAAGCAATGTTAGCAAACACAACAAACCTCAGCAAATTGGGAGCAATCACGCTTCGAGATGTTCTAATGAGGGATCAAGTGAAATAATTCCCATTGATTTTTCACAAACGAGTCAAACTTCCGCGGCTCTACGCGCGCAGCAACACTGATATACAATTACCCCCATTCACGTAATTATCGTTGAGATGATAGCATCTTTTTATACTGAGCGAAGGCTGTAAAATGCGTGCACAGCTTGTTCGAAGGAGGTACATAAGGATGGTACACGCTGGAGCATTTTTCCAGTTCACTCATCTATTGTGGATACCGTTGCTGGATTCAAGCTTTTCGCAAGCAAGCCCCCAAGCAAAGCATAAAAGATACATCACAAGTGATGTATACTTTGAAACGACGACATGCCGATACGATGACAGATTCTAGCTTTATTTGACCCTGCCGTGTTCGGAAGTTACTTTTTCGAACATGGAAAATAATGGTAACAAGTTTCGTTTGAGGACATGATTGAAAATGACTCCGAGATGACAAATAACGTTCTTCTCTGCTCCAGGCAATACGCGTGGGAGAAAATTCATGATGAGAACGATATGGCATAAGATGCGGGGTACACACAAAAAGGAAAGGGGCCCATTCAAAATCTGTATGACTTGACCGTTTAATTTAAGATTGCAGCGCTTTTTTTTGTATAATAATACTTAAACATGAATTGTTCGTTCTCAGAAGGACCTGAAAGTGAATGAAATATTGGAGGGATAAAAAGGGGGTTTTGCGAAAAGATGCTCAAGCTAAACAATAAATATAAGTTCTGCGAAAAATTAATTAGGACACAACTCATTACACTACCCCATCGGCGTATGAAAACCACTCATCAAAGTGGTACGATAAGCGCTTGTAATGCACTGACCGTAATATCTCTTTCCTTCACAAACGATGACGGTTTCGGATACTCTGAAGCGACGGAA